>JAHBCN010009403.1:0-35221 GCA_019359885.1 Listronotus oregonensis
CAATGCCGACCAACTGAGCAGAGTTAAAAAAAAATACATTAAAAAATTAAATATATGCAAAGTTTTAATAAATTTATAACTGCATTATCTATACATAATTACATTTTTAATCTAAATATCTAAATCTAATTCTGTTTCACTATCAGAGTCATCATTGAGATTAATTACAATAGGGTTTATGTTGTTTTGGAGACAAATGTAAGAGTCCTTAATTTTTATAATGTGCTGTAGTGAATTTTTCCAGCTCTCAACTGGTATGTTAGTAATTACATTTTTTATCAAATTTATAACACTGGGACTTAAAGTAGGTGTAACATTTTCTGCTCTGATCTTTGATTTTACTTGGTTTCACAAATGCTCTATGGGGTTAAACATACAGGGATACGGAGGAAGCCGTAAGACAGTATGCCTGTTCAGCCAAATTATCACATACATATTGTTTTTTAATTGCATATGAAGTTAGGACTTCCAAAAGATGCGTTTTTTGTAACTGAATTCAAAATAAATATCATTTTCTAACAATTATTCCTGGATTTCAGTTTTTGAACTTGATGAAGCTTGTGCTTTGTGTAGTAGACGGCTGTGGTAGCTTGCTTTATCCATGGCAATAACACTCTTGTTTGGAATATTTTTTAAAAGATAATTTTGAAACCAGTTTTCAAAAAGTTCTGATCTTGTATCCTCATAATAATCCAAGCTAGAATCCTTAATATTCTTTGCAGACAACAGCAAACAGTTTGGGACAAATCCGTCCTCTGAACCAGCGTTTATTATGGTAATGCGTTTTCCTTTATTTGAAGGTGCTTTCGTCTAACAGTTTTGACTGGAATCAACCCATCGTTTGGATACTTTGTTGTGTGTATCGAACCATGTTTCATTAAGGTAAATTATGGATCTGTTTTCTAACATATTTCTTTTAATTTCTTGAACGTAATTAAATTTCCCAGTGCGTTATTTGTGCGATTCCATTACTAATTGTTTTTTTCTTTTTTGCGGTATTTAAATTCCATTTTACAAACAACTCTATGGAGGGTGGCGCGGCTAATATTTATATTGGTTTCGTCTTTGTCTAGCTTCTTTTTCAGTTTATCCAAGGTAGGAATAACTCCGCTTTCATAAAGACAATATATTTTCCTCCTTATTAGGTCCGGATCACCATTGTCTATACACATTTTTCACAACCTCTTTTACATCTAATGACAAATGATTTCGACGCGACATAGTTATATTCTCGTAAAATAACTTTTTCGAAACGCACAGTAAAAACGGTTATTCAACACTGTCACTAAAATATTAGCCAAAATATTTATATGCCTAATGGTTAATACTCAAGAAATACCTGGCCCACCCCTGCCCTTATAAACAAATGGGTGTACTACCCAATAACAATAGGTAATAAAATTGTTAAAGGTTTATTCGGGTATGGTCCGACAAAAGCCATAACGATATACTTTGAGACATACTATACCATAATCCTGGAAATAAAGTAATAAAATATTTACAACTCATTTTGCGGATTTGTCAATAAGCAAATAAGCTTGAATAAAGTTTGCAAGTTCATCTCGTATTATAAGAACTTTATTGTTTTCCGGTATTTCGATTTATTCGCTCGAACGAGGTTTTAGGGGTTTCTGTAAAAACTAAAAGATTTTCTAAGTTTTTCCTCAAAATTTTATTTTTTAAAAAATTTCACATTTTGTGCAATAATATTTTTTTCTAATTTTACGTATTGTTTCGTTTACACCTCTATGGAAATTTCTTCTTCCCTTATGGTATTGATCTATAAAAATCGGTTTTTCGTCGTCAGATGGTGTGATAACAATGTTGTGACAAATTACAAGTTTTAAGTATTTATCAGCAAAAATTAAACATAATTTGGCTAACATTAACTTATTTCAGTTTGTGAGTTTATTAAAATTTTAAACAAAGTTTCGATCGCTTTTTTAAGGTCGAATGGTAATGTAATTATGTAATAATTTCTTTGTCAAAGTTAGGATGGTCTTGTATCGTCAATAATTTTATAATAAAGGTCTTTAAGTTTATCTTGTTAAAAAATTGTTATTATATCTTTATGATCTTAGTTTAAAAGTTGGTTATTGGAATATTTTATTTTTTAATAATTAATTTATGATTTGGTTTGATAAAGATGTCCGAATCTTTTAAATTCATTTTCTAGGGTTTGTGGAGATATGAGAGTTATTTCTTCCTGTTCCAAGTTTGTCGAGGTCTCTTTTTCTTTCGATGCAGATGCAGAAGTGGATGGTTCTCTTTCTTTTGTTTTATTTTATTAAAAGCTGTTATTCTTTAAAAAAATTTTATTTTGATTATGCCTAAAGCATCCAAATTTCTATTTATTATTCCGGGTTTGTAAATAATTTCGTAATCGTACTCATCTAATTTGAGTTGCCATCTTGCTAACCTGGTTCCTAGATCTTTGAATAAAAATAACCATCTTAAAGGTTGACGATTAGTTACTAATTTAAATTTTCTTTTATAAAGATATGGGCCAAAATGTTTAACTGCCCAAAGCATGGAAAAGAGCTTGCGTTCAATAACACTGTAGCAACTTTCTGCAGGACAAAGGGTTCTCGAAGCATAGGTAATCCATAGATCCTTTCCTATAAGTCTTTGTGATAAAATGGCTTTCATGGAGTATAGTAAAGCGTCTGTAGTTAAAACGAACGGTTTTTAAAATTTGGAAAACAAATTTTTTTTTTTTTTAGTAATTGGGTTAAAGGTTTTATTAAAAAAAGGTTTGCATAATTTGGGATAAATCTTCGGTAATAACCTGATAGCCCTAAAAATGATTTTATGTCTCTGGGTTTTTTTTGTTCCGGGAAGTCTTGTACTGCCCTTATTTTTTCGAGGTTAGGTTTTACTCCGTCTTTAGTGATTAGATGTCCAAGATAAGCTACTTCTTTTCGTAAAAATTCGCATTAGTCAGGTTGGATTTTAAATTTGGATTTCTGAGTCTAGTAAAGAGATCTTTGAGTCTAGAAAAATGTTTGTAAATTGTTTGACAGTAAACTATAATATCATTCATATAAACTGCGCATCTTTCGTTTTGTATACCCATGAGGATGTTGTCCATTCATGTGAAAAGTGCATGTTTGAGTCCAAATGACATTCTTAGAAATTTATAGTGTCCGTTTTTGACTAAAAAGGCAGTTTTTGGAACATTTTATGCAGTTGTTAAATAATTCTTTAGCGTTTTAAAAGGTTTTTTACAGTCTATATTAAAAGTGAAACAAATATCTTTTTTTTAGTAATTGGGTTAAAGGTTTTAATATTTTTGCATAAAGTTATTGATTTGATGAAATCCTAATTGTAAACCGAGTGTTGTAAAATATTGGCATTAACCCAATTGGTTTAAAAGGTCGGACATATTCGGTAATGGGCACCTATCGTTCCCGGAAATATTATTTATATTTCTTTAATTTATCACATCTCTATATTTTTGCTTTCCAGAGGCAACTATTTTCGTTGGTACAACCCATACTGCGGATGACCGCGAAGAAAATGAAGGTTGGATAATTTTTTCATATAACATTTTATTGATTTGTAATTTTACTTCTTCTTTATGCAAGTAATGGTACCTGTATAAGTTCGTTTAAATTGACTTTTTTTCGTACTCTTTAATTTTGCTTAAAAAGATCAAAGTGTCACCTTTCAAATGAAATGTGTCCGAAAATTTTAAACATACATTTATAATCATTTCTTGTTCTTCTTCGTTGAGATTCTCGGGTCTAAGTTCATAAGTCGTGATTCTTTTCCTATCATTTAAAAAATCGAAGTGTATTAATTATTAAAAGTTCGAACTTAAGTGTCAGTCCTAATCAAAGGTTTAAATTGTAAGTCCAAAAAATTTATTGTTTTAGAACAAGGATTCATGTTTAAAACGGATGTAAAAAAATCGCCATTACTATTGATTTTAACTAAAGCATTTGGTTTTCTTACATTTTTTTTGTTTGCCAATAATATTGCTTTGGTATTTTTTAATTTATTAGTTTTTAACTTAAACATTTTGTCTGTTCGGGGTTAGCTGTAAACGGTATACAAACAGCTTGGGAATTAAAGTAGTTAAAATGTTTTGATAAATAACTTAAAATATTTTGTTGTTTTATTTTAATATTTTTCTACTTATTTGAGATTAAAAATTAAAATACCAGCACCTGTGTCTATTAAAATTTTAAACTTATTGTATTTGCCGTAAATATAATAAAGATATTCTAAATTACCCGTGTTTAAAGAAAAATCTTCGAAAAATTTATGACGGGATTTAAATTGTTATGTAATAACATGTAATTATTTATAAAATTTATATTTTTCAAGTAATAATTACTTTGGGATTTGTTATGCTTGATAAAACAATCTTTTAAGATTCTCCAAGCCCAACCACTGAACTTACTCGTTTACTTGGAGTATGCCTGAGGTAAAGGAAAGTAAAGGAAGCTGGTAGCTCAGCGCAACAATAATTTCTATTCGAGGTTGTATAACCCTTGGTGCTTTCGCTAAGAACTGTTTTGTACATATTTCTGGTCAGTTGCCACAGGCCACATACGCGTTGTTAAACTTACGCGAAATTAACAGTATAAATTTCCGGGAAATATTCACATCTATACATAGTATAAACGTTGTTATTAACATTACTTGAAAATATTTTAACTGTAGTAAAGCGCCCTCAAAGCAAAATTTTAGACTTTGGTTTTTGGCAACATCATGAAAACCGTCCAGAAAAAATTTGCTTAGAGTTTTGGGTGTCAAAAGGTCATAATTATACATCTTTTTTGTTTCTTTTTTAGATATTTAAATGTTTATTCCCAGGTGTTATATACTGGGGGTGAAACATTACTTTAAAATATTCTGGTTTCACCTTAAGATATGCTAGTTTTTATCATAGGGTTCATAAACGGCTTTTTGATTACCATTTTTGATGGGTATTTTTACTATTATTTATATTTCAACAAATTTGTGACATTTTTAAACGATTAAGTTAAGTGGTTTTGTAATGTTTATACTTTGGCGTTATAATAATAACCAATTCTCCATCCTCATTTGTTAATGTTAAACAGGAGACGACTGAAAAACATAGTTTTTATCGTACTGCCAGTCAGTTGTGGGCTCACGGAACTTTATATTCATTCTTTTAAAGGTAATTGTCTCGATAGTTGCGCCTACGCTGATTTTGACCAATTTTGGTATACGGGGAATTTTTGGAGCGCTAATTACGAATCCGAAAAAAAATTTACTCGAAAACGTTTTGTTTTTGAGATATCCATCATCAAACTTGAAAATCAAAAGCTAACCCCATTTTCACTATTCCTCCTTTTTTTGCACAATTCTTAATTTTGACACTAAATTAGCACACAATATTGTTTTAAACACATTTTAATAACTTGTTTTTCGAATTATTTTATACCTTTTTTCAATTTAATTTCAAACCTTTACTTTTAAACGCCGCAACCATGTATACACCAGAAATTTTTTCAGCAAACATGGCCGCGACGTTCGAAAATAAAAATTCGAAATTAAATGGTGTAACATAATTATAAATTTTTTTTTAAAAGGTGTTTATAAAATATTGTGTGCCAATTCAGTTTAAAAAACAAGAATTGTGTGCAAAAAGGAGGAGTAAAATGTTTTAATAATGGGGTTAGTTTGATTTTCAAGTTTGATAATGAATATCTTAACTACAAAAATATCAGCGCGCCAAAAAAATCTTGTAAACTTAAATTTGTTAAAATCAGCGTTGCAGCAACTTTTAAAGTTTTTTGGATGCTACTATAACTAGTTGTTAGCCTTTTTGGACCAAAGTGAATATCTTGGCAGGCATCTGCAATTAAATTTTTTAAACTATTTCTAAAATACTTTAGCACTGAAAAAACCCGCACCGGGTTCTTGCAACGGTGCTTTTTATATATGAAAACTAATTTTATTCCAATAAACGCTTTAAATTTAAAATTATGTTAGATAAAATACTTCTATTGTATTCGGCGTAATGTCTTCGCCGGACCATCTTGCATTTTCATCACTTATGTAAAACAGTCTCCTGATCTAAAATCAATCTTTCGGAAATAGTTTATTTCAATCAACGGTAACCATAGATTTTCTTAGTTAAAAAAAATATGGAAAAAATGTTTTACACAAAAGTTTTTGATGGTTAAATAATCTGGTGTTTTAAAATAAGTATACGGGAACAGGTAAAAAAGTTATTGGACCTAACCTTATTTATTTTAAATGAAAAAGTTTAAAGTAACACTCTATTAAATTATTAAAAAAAAACATTATTAAAAATATCGAAAAGATTTGATTGGAGTATGTCCAGAAATCTATCTGCATTTTAATTTTCTTTAAAATAGCGATACAACAGTTTATTTTGAAATGAAAAACCACTTACATTCACCCCAAAGCGACCTTGTTACGAACAGATCGTACCATGTGGGGATTTCTGGAATTTTAATATATTTGATTTTGTCGGTTAAGAATACAGCAACTTGTTATTTGACATTCATCTGACCAAATATTTTTTTTTCTTGTAAAAAGAACAATAATCGTTTGATTTATTTAAGAACCAGTGACAAAATTCCAATCTTCTCACATCATCACCAATGTGCAAATATTTGGTAATATTAACAACATAGGGAAATATTTGTTGGATGTCATAATTTTTTAAGCCTTAGATTTTGAAATTCCAGTTTCTGTTTCTATTTTTCTAACGGGGGTAAATTTTTGTTCCGGAATTTCATAGTAATTTTAGGAAACAAAATTGGAGTTGTATGCTTAAGACAAGATATCATACTACCCTTTTACAATCTAATATCCGCAAATCTCAAATTTAAGACGATGAAAGAATCGATCCATAAAAGCAAAAACACCATGCATTTGGTCATATTTTTGTATCTGCCGTATATTTTAAAATTATGTTTCAGTTGTCAAAATATGTCCTTAAATCGTTGCCTTGTTTCCAGATAGCAAACAAAATATTAATTTTGTGACATTTTTTCGTTTTCCCACTTTTGATATAAACTGATTTTGTATCAAATTTTTCAAAATGTTAATAAGTCATTATCACAAATTATTATGTAAAAATAAAATTAACGTCAAATGTAAATAACAACTAAAATGTCAACGTAGTTTCGTTTGTAGGATTTAAGCTTTTGTTTCATAGCCAACTGTGGTTAAAGTAATAAAGTTTAAATAAATCGCAAAGAAAACCAATATTATTTTTAATGTGTTATACTCAAAAAAAAAATAATGTGATATGTTTTTAAATTAAAATTTAAAATAAAAAAAATAAATTAGGTCTGATAACTTTTTTACCTGGCTCCATATATTTATTCTAAAAATGCCCGATTATTTACCAATTATTATAAAGAAACTTGTGTTCATATTTTTTTTCTTCTCATTTAACTAAGAAGTCATTCTAAAATTGACAATATTTTGATTTTTCCCTGCATCTTTTAAGCGAGCAAAAATTTTAAAACTTTGATTTTAACATCTAAAGTTTGACTTAAAAAGAGCTCATGACGTGTGTGAAGTGTTTAAAATGGGAGACCCTCTACATAATATATTCATTTTAGATTTTATTGTGGCGAAATTTATAGTTTTTTTAAAATGCTGCTGTATTATAACTATATTTAAGTATAAGGTCCTGACACTGTATGGAGGAGGTGAAGCAACGCAATCCAACTTTTACACATCCATATCTTTTTTCGCATCCTTTTTTACAGCTACGGTATACTATTTTAAGTATCGACTGGTGACTGGAGCTGGTGACTGTGGTATATACGGGGGATAAAAAGTTATTATTCTTTTTCCAGACCCAGTTTTCTGGGTGCAAAGCGTTTCCTGGCCATAATTAAACTTGATGAAAAGTACGCATTGAATGCTGATGAGCTACGGCTGAAGAAGGTGGTAGTTTTAATATCATTACTGAATTCGTCATTAGACGAATATATCAGACCAATATATTTGTTAAAGTGGATGTACCGTAACTCGTTCAAACTTTTTTCGCTTTGCTTAGCCCCATACAAGGCAAGAATAACTCGTTCTCCTGCTTCTACTACTTGCTCGTATGTGGCATCTGGTTTATTAAAAATATTTATCGTACCTTGCGGGTCGTTTTTTTTTACTGAGCGGAGTAAACTGAACCTTTTCTTTGCCGTAAATGCTGATGTAGTATCGCAACCACTTATAGCATGCAGAAAGGGGAACGATTCCCTGCAATTTTTGACTACATCTCCATCAATTAAGCATCGAGTGCTGTAGATCCTCTTCTTAACAGTTCCTTGACCTTCTTTTAGCGCAATAATATATTTTTATTTAGTGAAGCAAGACCCAGTAAAAGTACCAACAGATCTGTATCTTGCCCAACCACTACGACATTTTAGATTCTTTCTTTTATTGCAGTGTGAACAATGAGCAAATCTGCGTCGTCATTAGCTGTTAATGTTCTTATCCTTTCGTGGTTCAGTCGGTTGCTAAGCTGCAAAATAAATCTTTTTTTATTTTTCATATTGCTTAAGAAGCTTGCTTTTGTTTTCGTTATACGACTGTGCTCATTAAATTAGATTTCTGGACACTTATGGTTAAGCATCCGTCTCAATCTTTCTAAGCTTTTTGTACTTGTACAGTTTTCGCTGTAGCCGTCAAATATAACGATTTCCTTTTCTCCGTAACATTTTTGAATGTACCATACATAAGCAGCGTAAATATCAGCAGCCTTCTTTTGGCCAAATCACTCGATGGATCAGAGAACCGCCATCTAAAACGTAAAATCGATCGTTGTCCAGTGTCGGCTCAGGGACAGCAATAAAAACATCCTAAAGGGCTAGTTTTCTGTTTTTATCATCCCTTCATTTCTTTAAACAATGAACGGAGAATGAACTGGACAAATAGCGGGCGGTTACTAAGCGGTAGAAACTCACAAGCGACGGCGCTCTCTGCCAAGAGGGGCAATTTCACAAATCCCGAAAATAATTAGCGTGCAAGTATTTAAATTATGATTATTTGCTGGTTATAAATTTCCAATCAATTTTGACGCATCATACCTAGGAATCTATAACTCGTATTAAAATGAATGTTAGAGCTTATTTGTAGGTAATTTAGATTGGGTTTAAAATGAGTGGACTATTTACTCCACTGTGACCGCTCGATCTCTTGTGGCTCACACATTTTTATATTTTTCCCAATAGTATCAGACTTCTAATGAATCCAATTAGATTGGGAGAAAGTTCTTACATCTCCTCTTACTCGTGTCGCTACCGGACACGAGCACAATATGTGTTCTGGTGTCCCGGTCTCCTGGAAAGTATGACGAGCAGACGATTAGATCCGTCATGCCCTTCTCTTCCGGTCTAGTGACGTGGGTAGCTACCAGGTCCTTGTTACAGGAACCAGATGTTCCTTATGAGGCCGCATCTCCGGCCTTACCCTATGAAAACAGTCCTATCCGCTTTCTGTTTAAAGTCAGGGAACCCTTTTCCCTATAAAGGCGGTTCTGTCCGCCTTCCGTTTGGATTCAGGGATCCCTTCCTAAGCACCTGTTTGTTCGGGATGGATTAGCCCTTCCCCGTAAAACAGGCGCCGGTGACTTCAGATGCACCTTTTACTGCTTGTGACCTTCATACTTCATACTTCATACTGTTTATTCATGTTAATACATATTACAATGTTTTACACACGTCAACAAAAAAAAAATCATAAAACTAAACATTAAAAGAAAGAATACTTTTAGTGAAATACATCACACAAAGTATACTTGTACAAAAACACTGCTAAAAAATGTCCATCAAACTGTGAAATTCAGGTACTCATCTTTTGAATAAAAAACGTTTTCTGTTAAAAATATTTTGACTCTTCTTTCAAAAGCAACAAAAGACAAACCTTTAATATCCGCAGGTAATACATTAAAACATTTTATTGCCCAGTAGCCTGGACCCGTCTGACACCTTTTTAACCTCCAGTAGGCGGGTAAGATGTTATTCCTGTGCCTGGTTTCATAATTATGGATTTCCTCATGGCTCACATATGCGTCGATATTTCTCTCAGATATTTCAGATTTTCAAATATATACTGTGAAGGGAGTGTCAGTATCTTGAGCGCCCTGAATGCCTGGCGGCAATCCTCCCTATAAGCAAGACCAGCCAGGACCCTTAGCGCCCTGCGCTGGAGAGCGAAAACACGTCCCATATCCGCTGCATGCCCCCATGCCAAAATCGAGTAGGAAAGATGAGAGTGAAAGAGGGAAAAGTAGGCACACTTTAAAATATCCCGTGAGACACATTTGGAAAGACTTCGCAAAAGAAAGATATTTTTATTTAATTTTTTGCATAGAGCATTTATTTGTGGTCTCCAGAGTAGTCTCGGGTCCAAGTTAATACCCAAAAACCCAATCTCACCCTCATCAATCCCACCATTCAAATCGTCCAAATCCCTCATTGAAAAAAAGACTCTTTTTGTCGTACCGTTATTCAGTACGAGCCTATTTGCAGCAAACCACTCTCCTGCTCTCTCCTGTGCAGCCACGGAATCATTCAGCGCCTCTGCAGCAGTATCAGCCGAGCAGGATATCGTGGTGTCATCAGCAAAAAGAGTGTATTTTGCCTTATGGTCAATATCCGGTAGATCATTTATATATATTAGAAAGAGTATTGGTCCCAATATAGAGCCTTGTGGGACACCAATGTTTAAAACACTTTCTGCTGAGGACACCCCGGCAACCCTGACGACTTGGACTCTGTCACTTAGATATTATCCTATTAGTTTGACACTTTCATTACAAAAATTGTACCTAGTTAGTTTTCGTAGAAGAATGTCGTGACTCACACAGTCGAATGCCTTGCTTAGATCACACAGAAGAACAGAAATAAATTTCATTTCGTGAAATGACTCAACTATGTGGGAAAAAAGATTCAAAATACCCATTGTTGTATTTTTGTGTTTTCTGAAACCAAATTGATGTTTGTTGAAGCAATTATTTATTTCCATAAATTGAACTATTTGCAGGGCCATGCTTTTTTCCACAATCTTTGAAACAATCTGGAGCAAAAAAATTGGTCTATAATTTTCAGGTGCATCTGCATTTCCTTTCTTAAATATAGGACATATCACAGCTTTCTTTAAAATTGAGGGAAAGATATTCTCTTTAAAACATATGTTTATTAATTTAGTAAGGGGTGAGATTATAAGATTTTTTATAGTTTTGATAAGTTTTATGTTCAGTCCAAATATATCACAGCTTTTTTTGGTTTTTAGGCTATCCACAATATCACGCACTGTATTAAAACTAACCCACCCTAGAAAAAGAAAATTGATCTGGTGGAGCTTTACAGTTGATCATATCCACTGGACTGAGATTCCCAGTTTTAATGTCTGTTTTGAGTACTTTAAAATAAAACGACGGAATGTAATTAGTAATTAAGATTTATTCTACAACCTATAAATGCAGAACGAGCCGCAACTAATCTTGACAAAAATACCCGCGTATATGCTTATTCTACATTAAAAGAATTCGAGAGCATGGAAAAAAAGTTTACCTGACTTGGGTATGATAAATACAATAAACATGACATGTTGGTGACTAATAGAATTTACTTAAATAATACAAAATAATAAATTGAGGTAAGTTTTAAGTAAATAATAAATTATATATAATTGTAAATATTTAAAATAATAATAATTAATTATTGTATGAAATAATATTAATAGGTATAAGCAAATAATAAATAATAATATATATGTGTTTGAATATAATAAGCAATAATATGTATATAACATTATCCTATAAGCTATATAATAACACACTATCTCTATAACCGTAACATGTCTTTGATCAGATTAGTAGCAATTCGCGAGAAGAAGTCATTGAATGTGTTTGGTTTAATTGTGTGGGAATCTCCAAAATTTTTCTGTATACCCCGTTTCTTATTAATAATTCTCCACATAGATTTTGGGTTATGTGAGTTTCGAATCATATTGTCATTTGCTTTTATCCTTGCATGTCGTATGGCAAGCATATATTCTTTTTTAAATTTCTTATAGGCTTTGGTAACATGTTGTTGCTTATACTGTCTACTAACTTTCTGATAGGAAATTAAGATGATCTCGCATTTCCTCAGGTCCCCCTAAACCAGTTTACTCGTTGAGGTTGATCAGACCTTAAATAATATTTTTTTTCAGGAAATGACCCTAAATAAGCCTTTTCTAGTAAGTCAATAAAAATAGCAAACTTTTGATCCACACTCACATCCAGAGAATTCACAAATTTCCAGTCAATCTCAGACACTATAAAATAAAAACATACCTCTTTGTGTTATTGGTCTGTACATGTTTTTGCTTTCTTTATATTTTTCTATTTTGTATGTCATAAAATCAATTAGTTGGCCTCTATGATCAGAAGAACCCAATCCACAGAGATCACCCGATACAAGTTCAAGATCCGCATCCAGGGAAATGTTGTCGATGCAATTCTCCCCCCTGGTTGGCCTACACATTATATCCCTCTAGAGTGTCCCGCAATCTAGATGCGTTTGTGTCAGCTGAGAGAAGGTTAACATTAAAATCACCAGCTAAAATATTTTGATTTCTGGTATCCAGAGAATTTGGAACTCCTTCTAAGGAGGTGAAAAAAGTGTCAAACGGCCCTGAGGGACTACGGTATAGGACTACAACATTTAGATTAAAATCATTTAAAAATATACAACAATATTCAAGACACTTTTCAATATTAAAATTTACATTCAAATCTGTTACACTAAAACTAAGAGTTTCTTTAATAAAGATACAAGAACCACCTCCTCTTGAGTCTAACCTTGCAGAGAACGCCGCCAGCTTAAATCCTTCTATGTGCACTGCTTTCATTTCGTCTTCCTTCATCCAGTGTTCCGTTATGCAGAGAATGTCAATTTCTTTGTCCACAGTTACAGCTTCCAGCTCATTTATTTTGTTTCTTAGGGATTGAACATTACCATGCAGCATCCTCAGCTTCACTGCCTTGGAGTTAACAATTTTATTGCTACTGTTATGTGTGGCTTCTGTCTGCGCTGAGCTTAGCGTACCCTGGTGGGCCCTGTTGTTTGAGGGTTCCGGCGCTTGATTTAAACTCGACGGGTGAAACGGATCAAGCGGCCTTGCTTAAATCAGCATCGTGTCACCATGAAGTCACTTCTAACCTTCAAATGGATTGTGCAACAACTATATCCGAATTAAGACAAATTATACTGCAGATGCAGCACCAGTACGCTTTATTGGAAAAAAATTATGAGTATAGAAATCAAAAGTTCATATTCTGGAGGAAAAATCAAATGAAAATCCTAGCAAGCCAAAAAAACCCAAACAAAAAAAGATACAAAGTCCATCACAGCATTCAAAACAAACAGGCGATGTTTTCGACAGCAATCCGGCAACATCGCCCAATATCGAGAAATTAGCTGCAGACTGCGACCAGGTGTTCGAAGAAAAGCAACACCCAAATAGTGATGACCTGCCACCTGGACAAAGGCCCCCTGTCACAGACAATAAAGAAGATCCATTGTCGGAAAACCATAACCCTCAAATCCAAAACAATGACTTGATTGAAAACAATGACTGGATTGAAATTAAACGCCGGAATCGCAAAACGAGACCTGCTGTTAATGTTAAAAATAGTCGACCAGAGCCTATTTAAGGAACTAGAGAAGAAAAAAATGGACTCGCCGTGGCCTAAAATGGTTCAAACACTGCCTGGATTTTTGTTTCCGGTCTGGATCCCAAGACAGGGGCAGATGATATTTTAAAGTACCTTCAAGGATTAGATTTGGGTCAAGATTGCACTTGCGAAAAGATGGTTACCAGGAAAGACAAGTTTAAGAGCTCCTTTAAACTGGGGGTTCCCAAACAACAAAGGAATGGGATTTTAATCCCTAAAAAATATGGGTGTGAATAAAAGTCCTAATACCGTATGTTTCCCCTCAGGGCCGTTTGAAGAAACACTTCTTTTTCACCTTTTTCCTTAAGAAGGAAAGTTCTTAAAATTTTCTGGGGGAATTACCAAAGAAATCAAAAAAATGTTTTAGCTGGTGATATTAATGTTAACCTTCTTTCAGCTGACACGAACGCATCTAGATTGCGGCACTCTAGAGGGATATAATTTGTGTCAAACAATATTTAGGCCAACCAGGGGGAGAATTGCATCGAAAACATTTTCCTGGATGCGGATCTTGAACTTGTATCGGTGATCTCTGTGGATTGGGTTCTTCTGATCATAGAGGCCAACTAATTGACTTTATGACGTACAAAATAGAAAAATATAAAGAAAGCAAAAACATGTACAGACCAATAACACAAAAAGGTATGTTTTTATTTTATAACAGAGTGTCTGAGATTGACTGGAAATTTGTGAATTCTCTGGATGTGAGTGTGGATCAAAAGTTTGCTATTTTTATTGACTTACTAGAAAAGGCTTATTTAGGGTCATTTCCTGAAAAAAAAAAATTTAAGGTCTGATCAACCTCAACGAGTAAACTGGTTTACGGGGGACCTGAGGGAAATGCGAGATCATCTTAATTTCCTATCAGAGCTTAGTAGACAGTATAAGCAACCACATGTTACCGAAGCCTAAACGAAATTTAAAAAAGAATATATGCTTGCCATACGCCATGCAAGGATAAAAGCAAATGACAATATGATTCGAAACTCACATAACCCAACAAAATCTATGTGGAGAATTATTAATAAGAAACGGGGTATACAGAAAAATTTGGAGATTCCCACACAATTAAACCAAACACATTCAATGACTTCTTCTGCGAATTGCTACTAATCTGATCAAAGACATTCCAACTGGAATCTCAGTCCAGTGGATAGATCAACTGTAAAGCTCCACCAGATCAATTTTCTTTTTCTAGGGTGGGTTAGTTTTAATACAGTGCGTGATATTGTGGATAGCCTAAAAAACAAAAAAAGCTGTGATATATTTGGACTAAACATAAAACTTATCAAAACTATAAAAAATCTTATAATGTCACCCCTTACTAAATTAATAAACTTATGTTTTAAAGAGAATATCTTTCCCTCAATTTTAAAGAAAGCTGTGTTATGTCCTATATTTAAGAAAGGAAATACAGATGCACCTGAAAATTATAGACCAATTTCTTTGCTCCCGATTGTTTCAAAGATTGTGGAAAAAAGCATGGCCCTGCAAATAGTTAAATTTATGGAAATAAATAATTGCTTCAACAAACATCAATTTGGTTTCAGAAAACACAAAAATACAACAATGGGTATTTTGAATCTTTTGTCCCACATAGTTCAGTCATTTCACGAAATGAAATTTATTTCTGTTCTTCTGTGTGATCTAAGCAAGGCATTTGACTGTGTGAGCCACGACATTCTTCTACGAAAACTAACTAGGTACAATTTTTGTAATGAAAGTGTCAAACTAATAGGATCATATCTAAGTGACAGAGTCCAAGTGGTCAGGGTTGCCGGGGTGTCCTCAGCAGAAAGTGTTTTAAACATTGGTGTCCCACAAGGCTCTATATTGGGACCAATACTCTTTCTAATATATATAAATGATCTACCCGATATTGACCATAAAGCCAAATACACTCTTTTTGCTGATGACACCACGATATCCTGCTAAGCTGATACTGCTGCAGAGGCGCTAAATGATTCCGTGGCTGCACAGGAGAGAGCAGGAGAGTGGTTTGCTGCAAATAGGCTCGTACTGAATAATGGTAAGACAAAGAGAGTCTTTTTCTCAATGAGGGATTTGGACGATTTAAATGGTGGGATTGATGAGGGTGAGATTGGGTTTTTGGGTATTAACTTGGACCCGAGACTACTCTGGAGACCACAAATAAATGCTCTATGCAAAAAATTAAATAAAAATATCTTTCTTTTGCGAAGTCTTTCCAACTGCGTCTCACGGGATATTTTAAAGTGTGCCTACTTTTCCCTCTTTCACTCTCATCTTTCCTACTGATTTTGGCCTGGGGCATGCAGCGGATACAGGACGTGTTTTCGCTCTCCAGCGCAGGGCGCAAGGGTCCTGGCTGGTCTTGCTTATAGGGAGGATTGCCGCCAGGCATTCAGGGCGCTCAAGATACTGACACTCCCTTCACAGTATATATTTGAAAATCTTAAATATCTGAAGAGAAATATCGACGCATATGTGAGCCATGAGGAAATCCATAATTATGAAACCAGGCACAGGAATAACATCCTACCCGCCTACTGGAGGTTAAAAAGATGTCAGACGGGTCCAGGCTACTGGGCAATAAAATGTTTTAATGTATTACCTGAGGATATTAAAGGTTTGTCTTTTGTTGCTTTTGAAAGAAGAGTCAAAATATTTTTAACAGAAAACGTTTTTTATTCAATAGATGAGTACCTGAATTTCACATTTTGATGGACATTTTTTAGCAGTGTTTGTGTACAAGTATACTTTGTGTGATGTATTTCACTAAAAGTATTCTTTCTTTTAATGTTTAGTTTTATGATTTTTTTTTGTTGACGTGTGTAAAACATTGTAATATGTATTAACATGAATAAACAGTATGAAGTATGAAGTATGAAGTATGAAGTATGAAGTATGAAGTATGAAGTATGAAGTATGAAGTATGAAGTATGAAGGTCACAAGCAGTAAAAGGTTCACCTGAAGTCACCGGCGCCTGTTTTACGGGGAAGGGCTAATCCATCCCGAACAAACAGGTGCTTAGGAAGGGATCCCTGAATCCAAACGGAAGGCGGATAGAACCGCCTTTATAGGGAAAGGGGTTCCCTGACTTTAAACAGAAAGCGGATAGGACTGTTTTCATAAGGTAAGGCCGGAGATGCGGCCTCATAAGGAACATCTGGTTCCTGTAACAAGGACCTGGTAGCTACCCACGTCACTAGACCGGAAGAGAAGGGCATGACGGATATAATCGTCTGCTCGTCATACTTTCCAGGAGACCGGGACACCAGAACACATATTGTGCTCGTGTCCGGTAGCGACACGAGTAAGAGGAGATGTAAGAACTTTCTCCCAATCTAATTGGATTCATTAGAAGTCTGATACTATTGGGAAAAATATAAAAAGGTGTGAGCCACAATAGATCGAGCGGTCAGAGTGGAGTAAATAGTCCACTCATTTTAAACCCAATCTAAATTACCTATAAATAAGCTCTAACATTCATTTTAATACGAGTTATAGATTCCTAGGTATGATGCGTCAAAATTGATTGGAAATTTATAACCAGCAAATAATCATAATTTAAATACTTGCACGCTAATTATTTTCGGGATTTGTGAAATTGCCCCTCTTGGCAGAGAGCGCCGTCGCTTGTGAGTTTCTACCGCTTAGTAACCGCCCGCTATTTGTCCAGTTCATTCTCCGTTCATTTTTTAAAGAAAATGAAGGGATGAGAAAAACAAAAACTAGCCCTTTAGGATGTTTTTATTGCTGTCCTTGAGCCGACACTGGACAACGATCGATTTTACGTTTTAGATGGCGGTTCTCTGATCCATCGAGTGATTTGGCCAAAAGAAGGCTGCTGATATTTACGCTGCTTATGTATGGTACATTCAAAAATGTTACGGAGAAAAGGAAATCGTTATATTTGACGGCTACAGCGAAAACTGTACAAGATTGAGACGGATGCTTAACCATAAGTGTCCAGAAGGCCGCTTGATTTAAACACGACGGGTGAAACGGATCAAAGCACTTTTTACAAAACACTGGGGTGGCTACCCTTTTTGGGCAGTGACTGCACTTTATCTCATTAATTTTACGACTTTGACGAGAGCGATTTTCTAAGCCGTTCTCTTTCGCCGCCATCTTGGCTAACCTTGGGTGGCACCTCTCCAAACGGATTTATCCGTTTCGGTCAGCGCACCTTTGTTACTTTTTTCTTATGAAAGCGGTTCTGTCCGCTTTCTGTTTGGAGCTAGGGAAGTAATAGGGAAGTATATAACTAACCACAACTAACCACCAGTGCAGAGCCCCGCATTACCGCAGTAAGGCTAGATACTCTGAGAGGTCACCCTGTATCTCAGAGGCACCATTGGAGACACCTGTTTAAGGCACAGGATGTCATTAACTCATCAACACGGTATGCTAACACCTTGAGTTATGCCTTGTGTTCATCTTAGCTTCGAATCCCGTTTTATACGCTAGCCAAAAAAATTGCCGATAACCAGCAACTCCAGCACATGTTACAAAAGATCCTACTGGGCCCAACCACGACAACGACGTGCGAACACAGCGGTGGGTGTAGTTAATTTAGTAATTAACAATTCAGTCCCTGATTAATTTTTCCTAGCTAGTGTAGTTTTTCTGAAAATTAAGAAAATCTGTAAAACGGGACACATTTTAAGGGCGGGAGGGGGAAGCTGATTATTGGGGGGGCGGAAGAGTCGTTTATTTTAATGTACTCATATATAGGAATCCCACAGCAGTAATGAAACAAAATTATAAATACTGCCGTTTTGCCCATACATTGAAATCTAGAATCTGTATACTATACATAAAAGTCATTATCAGCAAGTTCAAGATATAAAGAGTTTTTTTTTTCAGTTTTAAAAACTTTTAAGGTACCGACCTAAGTTGTCCATATGTAAAGTTTTTTGCAGAGTGTGAAAAAAAAACGAAAATTACGCGATTTAACCTCTTTTTTGGGAAACTCTCAGCTAATGAAACAAAAATAAAAATTGTATAGAAAATTACGTTACGTAGTACCCTTCCGACGGAATCATTTACCAAAATTAAATTTAACCAAAGCAGCAATATGTTATACCCACAATATAGCGTAGTATATTCAGATACAGTAAAACAGAACATCTGGGGATGATGTCGAATTTCTGTGTTAACAATTAAACCGCCATCCACATGAATGCATCAATCTCTGTTACGTAACTATGCGCTCGTAAAGTTTGTCAGTGTTGCGTCTATCAAGCCATTTCAATTACTATTTAATATCTGGTAACAGGAAATCTAAAGTCTGCAGAAACAGGCATTAGATAGTTTTTTTTTTAAACTCGGCGTTCAGATACAGTAAAACAGAATATCTGGGGATGATGTCGAAATTCTGTGTTAACAATTAAACCGCCATCCAGATGAATGCATCAATCTCTGTTACGTAACTATGCGCTCGTAAAGTTTGTCAGTGTTCCGTCTATCAAGCCATTTCAATTACTATTTAATATCTGGTAACAGGAAATCTAAAGTCTGCAGAAACAGGCATTAGATTTTTTTTAAACTCGGCGTTTACTACGGTATACAGGCAAAAGAATTAGATATAAAAGTGTGGTAAGCCACACACAGTAGCGTAGCTATCGGAGGGCTAGGTGGTGCAGTGCCCCGGGGCCCTTAAACTCATAGGGGGCCCCCGCCCCGGTGGCATGGAGGTAAGTAACACGCAGCATCGTCATTCGGCATGCCGGTCGTAGTTTTAAAAATAACAAGCGAGCTGGCCAATTTACTGGCACAATACTGGTGATATCGAGTGCTACTTTGCACGATACTCTTTCACCGCAAAAACATTCAAAATCCACAGTCAATCAAGCAAACAATTGAAACGCTCCTTTTATTGGACCTTTAAATCTTTTTGCACACATTCGCTTGGCAAATATGTGGCAAACAATAAAGAACTGAGTGACAAAATAATAGCGAAATAATTATTTTCTTTATTATGGAACTTACATTTTTTTTTATTAGACATTTTTTTTTCTAAATAGTTATTCTTTATTTTCTCTACTTTTCAAAAAGCGATAAAGGATACTAAAGGTCATGTTAATCTATTTCATCATCATACAAAATGGGATTAATAACTATGAAATGTATACATATATTTTTTTAAATGGACCCCATTTGACTTGAATGCTATTTTAGTTAAGCGTAAAAACTAAATATCTCTTAATATTAGGTACCTGAGTTTTAAAACAACAAGAAGGAAATATATGTTTTTTTAATATACTTTCTTTATTTGTTAAAAGTCACTAAAAATAAGAGTAAAAATTATATATTTTTAATGAAGATTTTTTAACAAAAAGATAGACCATCGCCCATCTAAGGAGAATTTTCGAACAAGATTTAAATGGGACCACTTTAGATCCTCCTGAGTTGAACAAAACTAGAGTCAGAAAAATTGACCTCTAAACTACGGAGTAATAGTCAAACATACAAAAAAAAAAATAAATACGGGAAAATTAAAAACCTCCTCCTTTTTGAAAGTCGGATAAAAAATGGTTTTATTTCTCCTTATAAATAAATTACTTAGGTATCTCTTTTCCAAATGGCAATGATGGGTGTAACTTACCTCCATGTGGCCAGCCCGCGTGTTACATTCAAAAATACGAATGGGCATCCCGAATGCTATTAAGCGGTCTTTGAAAAAGGTAAATATTGTAATCACATAAAGAATTTTCGACTTTTTAGCTCCTTGCCACGAAATCTTTAATAGCTTGAACTAAACTTGCAACAGGGCTTTAAGTATGACACCTTATTTAAAAAAAAATGAAATTTGTAGGGAGCCCCTAACGAATAATCCTGCACCAAAAATCACGACAAGAAGTTTATATATCCTTCCTTTACAGTTGCTACAAAATAAAAAGTAGAACATAACTTGCAATGAAATCGTCAAATCATTGAAATATTAATTGGGAAATTACCGGGTTTTAAAATAAAACATTATTTTAATGATCGCGTTATTAATTATAAGTATGACAGTAAACATATCAAGTATGTTTTAGTACGAATTCTAAAGTAAAATGCAAATTTACTTCCCTATAAAACATCTCAAAGCAGAGCTACGCTATCAATTTGTTTTTATCAAGACTTGTAACCTATGGTACTCTGAATTTTAGAATTAAAGTTTTTTTTCACGTAATTACTTTAATTCAAATCAATATTAATATTGTAATTTATTTATTGCTTTCATGTATTTGCGCAAACTACAGGGTGTCCTGATAAGGTCGTCCTCCGGCGATATCTCGAGAACCCTTTATCGCATAGCTTTCGGAAAAAAATATTTATGATAAAAGCAGCCTCCAGAAAAGGCTGGAAATTATTTTAAGGTTTCTAATTCCACCGCTAGAGGGCGTAAATTTAAGAACAAACTTGAAAACACGTATTATTTAAAAATGTGAAATATTAACTTATGTCCTTGATATTTTTTTCATAAACTATGTATAATTGGAAAACTTTTTTCTTTTAAGTGTGTTTTTCTAACCTATTAAATATAGAAAGGGGGAAGGAGCAAACGTTCTTTTAAAATAAATTAAGTAACTTTTTTCCAGCATAGCCGATTTTAATAAACTAGGTCTTGTTTAAAAGAGCTTTTTTACCAGGGTTTAAACTAAAATATTGTAATAAATAATTTATTTTTTTGTTTTATCCCTGGATACTGATTTGTATTAAAATTATAAATTTTGTCAATTTAATTAAAAAATTTAAATACAATGGTATTAATATTATAGGTCAATTAAAAAGATCATAAAAAAGTAAAGAAACTGGTGAAATCCGCATTTTGATATATCAATTAATTCTCGACTTATTGCCGAAAAACTGCATTAGTCGTATTTTTTCCTATTTTAAGCTATCAGATAATTATCAAGAGTGCCGGGACGTCAAAAATCACAGAAAACAGAGACGTCCAAAATGTCAAGTGCTTTGTTTGTCAAACCTAATAATTTTAAATTTAGTTCTTGTTTATCGTAGTTTATCTTTATTATTATTAGTAATAGTGTTGTTAGTCGTTATTGAGTAATTTTAAATTATGTCTTATTCTACCACCGAAGCATACGATATCCTCGCGGTCCATTTTTAAAATGTCTCTATTGCTGCAAGACAATATGCAATAAGCGTAAGATATCCCGAAAGACGGGATTTTAATAAAAAAATGTTTAGACGTTTGGCAACCTGTTTAAGAGAAACTGGAAATGTGCATCCTACTCAAGCACAATGAAGATATAATTAGCCAGAACCCGTAGATAATAATAAATCAGCTATTATTATCCACCAGCCGTGTAATAATAAATGCTGTAATTAAATTGATGATAAAAAAAATAATAAAGGTATTATTTTATATTCGTAAAAAAACAAAAGGTTTTTTTGTCATGGCATTCTCAACATCTGACAACTTATGTTATGTTTATAAATAATAAACAACTATTTATTTCTACTATTGTTTTATTGTATTCTTTGGTCAATCACATATTATAATTATGAGGACAGTGATGGTCACGTTTACAATTTACTTACTAATCACGTTTTTTTCACTATGCTCGTCAAGGGCTCAGCAACAACTGTCTTTCTGTGCATGTGCACCACACAGTTCAACTTCCGCAACAAGGACAGAAACTATATGAATATAAATGCGCGGCTTGTGCCGCTAATTTCAAACCTGACACCTCCACCCTTAAAATATTTTGTAGTCTTTAAACCTCAAGGGTGTCTTTTTTACTCTTTCTGTTCTTGTGGCTGAAGTTTGCTCTATTACAGTTACATTTCTATCACTATCTTTATCATTCATACCAGTACAAGAAACACTAGGACTAATAACATTTGTAAGTCTATTGTTTGACATATTTTCTGTAAAATTATTATTATTAAAACCTGACAAATTTTCCTGATTAGGTATATTACGAGTTTGGACATTTACATTTTGTCCCTCTATTACATGTAAAGCAATTTTAGAATTTGATTGTTCAACCTGTTCCCCCTCATTATCAAAAGCACATTTTTCTTTTTCTACCCCTGATGTTTTTTTTTATCTCGGTGTTAGTTTGTTTTTCTATTGTTTTGGAGTGTGACTGTTGGTCTTCCCACTCCCTTCTGCAGTGTCTTTCTCTTATTTGGTTTGTGTGTCTTTTCCATATCCTTCCATCCTTAATTTTACAAAGGTATACTGACCTCTCAGTTCTCTCGACTACTACAGCTTCTAGCCATTCCTTCCTATTTACTTTTCTGTAATCTCTTACCCAAATTGTTGTTCCTTTTCCGAATTCTCGTTTTCTTCTTGATTTTGCTTGTTGCTGGTCTTGTCGCATTTTTTTTTTGTTACTTTCGTCTTTCATTTCTATACACAAAGCCAGTCTAGTCCTTAACCTTCTTCCGAACATTCTGTAGGCTGGACTTGCCCCAGTTGTGCTATGTTCTGCGTTCCTATAATGCAACAAAAACCTTGAGATTAGTGTATCTAAATTGGATGCTCTTGTTTTTGGATCATATAGTGCTGCTTCTAATTTCTTTTTGAATGTTTGAACATTTCTCTCTGCTGCACCATTTAATGAAGGGTTAAACGGTGGTGTTGTGATGTGACGTATACCATTCTTCTTGAAGAAGTTTGCATCTGCTCTGACACAAAAGCTCTGCCGTTGTCTGATACTATCTCCTCTGGCAAACCCAAAATCTGGAAACAGTTTCTTAGTTTAGTTTCTGTTTCTGTTGATGTCATGGTTTTTACTGTAAATACGTCAACCCACTTTGAATAGGCATCTGTCACTAAAAGAAAGTAATTATTAAACTTCGGTCCTAGAAAATCTATATAAATTCTTTCGCATGGTCTTTTAGCTAATGGCCATGGTGTCAGTTCTGTTTTTGGTGGGTCTGGCAGCACTTTGGCACATCCAATGCAACTTTTTACTTTAGATTCGATGTCCTTGTCTATATTAGGCCACCATAAATATGAACGAGCTGTCGCTTTTGTTTTAACTATCCCCAGATGAGCGGAATGTAACTCAGTTAACATTTCTTCTTTTAGAGATTCGGGAATAACTATCCTTTTGCCCCACCAAATATTTTCTTTCATGATGATAAGCTCATTCTTACGAAAAAAATAAGGCAATAACTCCTTTTTAATGCTGCTTTTATCTGGCCAATTTTCGTCTTTAATATAATTAAAAATAATTTGCAAATTTTTACACTTTTTAGTCTCTAAAGCTATTCTTTTATTGTCAACTGGCCAGTCTGTTGCCTTTTCTACAAAATTTTGGTATGTTATATCATCGTTTAACAAGGTGGTAGCCTTTAACGGTGCTCTAGACAAATAATCTGCAAAATAATTAAGCTTACCACTAATAAATTCCATCTTATATGTCAAACGCTGACATAAACAAGGCCCACCTCTGCGCCTGTCCCTATGTCTTTGTTTTATTCCCTTATTTTTTCCATATAATCCCAACAATGGCTTATGATCTACTCGTAAGATGAACTTACGTCCTTGCAGATATTGGCTAAATCTTTTGAGCCCGAAAACCACTGCTGCTGACTCAAATCTACGACTGCGTAAGACTTCTCATTTGGCATAAGTGTACAGGACATACATGCTACTGGTTTTTCTAAGTTACCTTCCTTTTGCAGTAAAATAGCTGATAAATCTGTGAGCATCGTTACTAAAATTTAAGCTTTATTGGATCAAATGAGTTAAATTGTTATCTGCTATGGATCTTTAATTAAAAAACCTCTGACATTCCTTATTCCAATCAAATTTACAACCTTTTTGCAATAATTTATAAATGGGACACAAAATTTCTGCTAATCGAGGTACAAATTTACTTTTAATAATTTACTAAACCACAAAACGATCTTACTTGGGTGACTGATGTTGGTATTGGTGCATTTAATATTGCTTTAATTTTGTTTCCGTTTTGTGATTCCCCCAGCCGAAATTTTATGCCCTAAAAACTCCAATTCACCTTTAAAAAATTCACATTTGTCTTTATTCAACATTAAACCTGCTTCTTTTAATTTTTCTAATACTCTTTCTACGTTATTAATATGATCTAGCATGTCCGCACCCATTATTAAAATATCATCCAAATAATTGCACACCCCTGGTAAACCCTGATCTAACATACCTAAAAACAAATATGTAAAGTAAGCCTTTATATGTTTTGTCTTAAAAAAAAAACAATAAAATAAAAAATAAATCCAACAGACATAAATTTAAAATTCTTTCAGTAATTACAATGTCTCAAAACTCCAAGGTAGGCATCCTGTTTTAATTAATTCTATTATGTACCTGATTTTGTGTTTGATTAGAACTTTTTAGTTGTTGATTTTAAAATTGTTATTGGTTTATTTTTTTACTCTAATCTTTTACAACTGTAAAAATATTGTGTGATGTTCTGTTTTAGCTTTAATTATTTTTTTTATATACTTACGCTTAAAAGGGCGCAGTAAAAAACGTGCGAAACGTTGCATTAAACTTCTACTATTGTTTTTTATCTTTTTGACAGCTCACGAAGGATTTTTTTTCATATACATATACGTACATGCTCCTAAGTACCAGAGTACCGTGAGTGCCGGGTTTTCCGATGTTTAACCCAACTTTTTCCCCATTTCCGTCAACGCTCCAAGCACTGAAACATGCAAATATTGCATTTCACAGCACCTTTCAGACAACGCGGTAGTGCCACCACGGATGTTATTTTTAAATAACTACTACCTAAGACGTCTCCCCGGCGGGGAATCGAACCCGGATCGCTGGCACGGCGAGCCGATACTCTGACTACTACGCTACCGGAGAGACAGATTTACTTTTTTAACCTTTTCCCAAAAACTTTACGAAATATTATTATTTAACAAATAAATAAGTTTAGTGCAATATAGGGTCCTAAAGTAAATATAAGTTCCAGGATTTGAATTTAGCGTCAGAATATCAAAATAAATCACGTAAGAACAACAAGTGGAAGCTACTATTATAAAGGCGCAGGTTTATTTGAGCATACACAGGCTACAAAATGTACTCTCTTTATACCTTGGAATAATGACCATGTTATTGAACTAAACTGTTTATCAATGTTATTGATTCCATCAGTGGCACATATTGTACCTGTAAAGTAGGAGCAAGACCATTAGAAGTTGGTGCCCATGTTGCAGTGTCATTTGCTACTTGAGCTATGCATACGATTCATAATTATTTACCTTAGTGATCCAGAATTTATTAAATAAATATTAATAGCTTTATATTTCAGCCTATATTTTTTATCATGTAATAGATAAAACAATGGCTCTATTAAAATTTTGTGAGCTACTAACGGGCTCAATTATTGAATTACCAGTAATTGACAGTAAAAATTAATGGCCCTGGCTTAAATAACAACAAATTAAAAAACAATGTGTCATGTTCCTATTTTAACCTAAACTTTACTTATTTTTGTTAATAGTAACAATATATTAGGACATTTTTTTAACCCTGTATACAAAGTAGTAGTAAAATACATTTTTGTATCATTGATTAATTGATTAGAAAATTAAAACATTACATTTCCGAAATGATGGACAAAAGAAAATTAATAATAGGGTAAACTACCCAATTATTGGCACTTTAAGGGAATAAATTTTATTTTATTCTTATAAAAATTAAAATTTATGGAATAAAGTAATGGTTGATTATTTTTCCCAAAGAAAAATGTCCAAAAAACTGAACAATAAGAATATAATTGTTTATTTTCAAATAAAAGCCAACAAAAAATACAAAAAAACTAAAAGTTGACAAATTTCCAATTGTTGGCACCTTAAAGCCAATTGTTGGCACTATGAAAAATCCAATAATTGGCACCCCATTTTCACTTAGAATAATTAAAGAAAGAGTGTTTCAAAAAAACAACTTTTACTGAAAAATGTTTTTAGCATTTATTTAAACAATACAAAAATATTACAAACATATAGGTTAATTTGTAGGTGGCAAATAACACAAGATATTCTAAAAATTAAACTAAAAAATATTTAAATCCTGGGAATGGAATGCAAAAGATAAAAAAAATTCAAGTTAAATGAAAATATTAAACATACAGAAGAAAAATATTTGCTTTTGTAATTTACTTGGGAACGTTATTTGTTAAATTGCAACTTTTACAAATAAACTTCTCACGGTAAATCTGTTTTTTCACCAAACATTTATAATGATAGGATCTTGTGCAAAGTGAACATTTCACTCCAATATTAACTGATCTAATATTAAATGTACAAATGAAGCACAATCCATTTTTTACAATAATATTTTGGCTTACAATATCTTCGTCAAATTTTATTTCCTCTTCTTCATCATTAACTTCAAACAATTTTCTTATATGACTTTCTTTCTTTTTAGTATTTTGTATATAATTATCTTCTTGAGCACTTGAACTTGCTTCTAAATTTGCGTGATCAGAAACATTTAGTTTTGTTGTAACATTTTCATTTTTTTGTATTTTTTTTATTGTTCCATTTTTTATTTGTAATTTTTTCTCCTTTTTGACTTTGTTTTCCTCTTTTTTTAATTTATTTTCCTTTTTCTTTTTTACCCTCTCCATCAAGCTTTCTTCCCTTTTTAGTTTGTTTTCTTCTTTTTTCTTTTCCTTTTCAAATTTTATTTCTTCTTTTTCTCGAAGACATTTTTTGTAATCTGATGAAACTAAAACAAATGATGTTCTTGTGGATGTTCTTTTTCCACTTCTCTCGGGGGTTTTAGGTTTTTCTAAGTAATCGGCTATATTTTTTTCATTAGATGTACGGTCCAAATTGTTGTCACGATCTGGTTCTTTAAGCTTAAAAACCTCTTCGTTTTCCGTGTTAACCACATGATCCTCACTTTCTTCTTCATACTGCCTATTATTTGATTTTTGTAGTATTTTGTTTTCAGATAAAATCAGTTTCGGTTTCTTTTTTCTGGTGTGTATGAGTATGGAACATTTTTATTTAGGCTTTGCAGCTTTTCAGGACTTTTGGTTTTTTTATTGTCCAAATCATCATTTTTTGTTATAACTTCGCGTTGGTGGTCTTTTAATATACAGTCATTTTCGGGAATCTCATTTGCATTTTCTATCTGGGAAATTTCAAAAACTATTGGCATATTTAGCAATTCTTCTTGAGAAAATATAGCATTTTCTTCAATTTCATCTACATCTATTTCAAATGTTACCTCCTTCTCAACCTCTACAAAATTATTATCTACTACAAAAATATTTTTATCATTGTTTGGTTTTAACTCAGAGTAAAGATTTCTTAGTACGTTAAAATATTTACAATCTTCATGTTTTGTTTCCATATCTCCATCTTGAAGTTCTTGAAGAATATTGTGTCCTAACATCTTACAGAATAAATCATAATCGATTTTTTTTCAGAACATATTTCTGGTTGTTGTTCATTTTATCTTGTTTTTTACCAAGACATTTGGAATAATTGATAGCATCTGCATTCCATGGAAATAAGCCAGAACTTTTAAACCCATTAACTATAGAATCGCGCTTTAAATTTTTTAAAGCCTTATCTAAAATTGACAAAGTGATGTTTTCCTAATTGACAATATGGATTTTCTCTTCTCCAGCTTAACACTCCATCTTTCCAAAATGTTTTAAGAGGCTTAAAACAAGAAACATCAGCCGGTTGCATTATTCTTGTAGAGTTAGGGTATAATGCCACTAAAATTATTTGCAATTGGGTGCACACTTCACTAAGCTCGTAAGTGAGATGTGTTGCATGACCATCAACAAAAAGAATGACTGGAAACACAATATTTTGTTTCACAAGATTTTTATGAAATATTTCTTTGATATAATCAATAAAAACTTCTGATTTCATCCAGCCATTTTCAGTGGAGGCAATACCCCAGTGGTCTGGAACACTATCTGACACAATTTTTGAAATTCTCTTGTTGGGGAATATTATTAGTGGTGGAGTCACGTCACCGGAGGCAGAAAAACTAAACATCACGGTTAGATTTTGCTTGGCCTGTCCTCTGTCAACTTCATAAACATTTTTCTCGGATTTGGCGGCTAAAACTTTTCCAAGCTTAGGGCAGAACAAAAAACAGGTCTCGTCACCGTTGTATACTCTTCGAGGGTCTTCTAAGATGGAAAGATACCCCTTGGATTTAAGGTACGTTTCGATATCAACAAACCATTTTTTAATGTCATTTTCAGAAACGTTAGATGATGCGTTTGTTACTGCCTCTGGTGTTCGATGAGTTAAAGCAGGATGTCGATTTAGGAATGACCTGTACCAGTGGTTACCTACAAAGATTATAAATTGGTGAGTATTTTTATTCATTTATATATGGATATAAATACATACTAAACTTGAAGTCATGATAGAACAAATACCTGGCATATTAGCTTTAAATGGATTCGGACGCTTATCAGCATCCAGAAATTGTTTTACAGATATCTGCAAATCAATTTTTCGCCTTGGAAAGCCTTTTTCTGACTTTCGAGAATCCACTCAACGATAGTTGCTCTTCGTTTTCACTCAGAAAAGTATTCGGCCCAGGTCTAATTTTTGAAAATTTTGCTCCCAATCGGAATTGTAGAGTAGATCTGGGTATCTGGTACTTCTTTGAAATGGACTTTTTTGTGGCCCCATTTTTGATTTCCCCAGAGTTTTCTGAATTAGTTCTTCATCATATTTTTTACATCTTTTTACTATTTTTCTTAGTAATTTTTCCCATCTATAAATACATATATATTTTAATAATCTATGTTACCTTTGGTAATAATAAACTATACCACGATAAAACCAACAATATGAATTAGAACTAATTTTAGTGTATACCTGTAGTACCAAAAGCTAATAAAATGCAGGTGCCAATAATTGGAACAAAAATAAAATTGATAATTCTAATAGCTGGCATGGATGCCAACAATTGGAAAATTAGCATTATTCAATACCAATAATTGGCACCCCCAAAAATGTGATTAAACTTTAGGTTAGAATGGTTTAAACTATTTTTAAGATTTAATTCGAGCTTTGTCTATCAAATTTTAAAACTACCAAAATCAGATTTTGTCTATAAAGTTGAAATAAATAAAATAATTGTCAAGCGCATTCTTACCTTGACGCTAAGTTCTCTGAAATTTTCGGTCATCACACAACAAGTTTACCCGCCATGTACTTCCACAAAATGACAGAAATGAAGCAGTCAATGACGATTATTGGGCAGGGTTGCCGCTATTCCTTTCATTTTCAAGAATTTATTTTAGCTTTAAGTGGAATTTTTAAATTAAAGAAAACTTGTGAGGGTGCCAATATTTGGTCGAGTGCCAACAATTGGGTATTTTACCCTAAATCACATTATAATAGTATGAAAGTGTAATTATTTGCTTAGAAATGTTAGTTTTGACCTTAATTATAGTATTTTAAAAAAATTAAAATTCTCATTGCTTACCAAGTTTTGTAAGATTTGCGTCATGTCCTTTAGTTTACGTATATCAAAATTTTGATTTTTATTTAACAAATCCAAAAGATGAAAAAAGAGTTTTGCTTTAACGATTTAAATTCTGTTTGATAGCAAACACGTGCACAGTATGTTTATTTAAAATTTCCATTTTAAAATAAAGATCCCGGTCTTTTCAATCGGTTTCTTTTTTCAATGGTTATTCGGTCAATCAACGGACCGGACGATGAAAGGCCGTGAACTAAACAAACTGAATGCAGACATTTTCATATAAATTCGAAAAGTATGTGTTTTGCAGGCAAAGAGTTTCTTACAAAGAAAATTTTCCGAACAATAGGAAAAACTTAAAAGGTTTGTTGTTTAGCTGGTCATAATTCAGCTAACTTATTTTATGCAGTGCCTACAGTATAAAATACATTGTATTGTTTATTGATTTTTTAGAAAAGTGTCTTTAAAATAAATTAGCATCTTTTAAGCAACAGATACCGAAAAAAAAAATTTAGGCATCTTCTTTGTTATCACACTTTATTGTGGTCTAGAAATTTAAAATATATTTCTCCTAAAGAAGTAAATTTTATTAACGATACTTTTAGCACAATAAATAATAACATAGAAAGATCTAAACTTTAAAATAATTCCGAACAGGTGGGATTTTTTGAAAACCCTTTTTTAAGTGTTCTACATATTTTCTGAAAAATACTCTTAATTTAAACCATGTTTTTTTGTTTGTTTGTAATATTAAAAGCAAAAATTTGATTATACAATTAAAAATACGGGATGTTTGGGAAATAATGTTCGTAACTTCAAAAAGTGATTCCTTGCATTATTCAAAGCAAAAAAGTTCTTTATAACCTATGTCCGAAAATCAACAGTTTCGGCGAAAAGAAAAATGCTGAACTTATTTCTACATATTTAGTCATGAAATAAATTAATTTTGCACCTTAATAATTTAAATTTATATGCCTAATAGCGTAAAATGTATCATTACATCTAATTTATTAATGAATTGTCTCTAAAAAAATATTTTTCTTGTTTATTAAATAAAATTTTCCAAAGAAAAACAGACAAACAAAATCCCTCACACAACTGGCAACGTCGTACTCCGCCTGCTGCTCTATGACCGACATCGTGGTAGGCAAAAAAAGAAATACCTACATGGTACAAAAAGTATTTAATGTTTACCTGAATTAAAATTACATTTTATTTTCGTATGTATTACTGTATCAGTGCGTGCATTTTGATACGAAAAAGATGTTTTCGGTACGCGAGTATCACGATATGCTTATTATTTACGGAGAGGCTCATTGCAATTCTCAAGAGGCTAGGCGCATTTACGAAGAACGTTTTCCTGATGAAAATTGGGTTCGATGGTCTCAAGTTTGCGTAGATGCCCATGGTTTCTATTTTGAACATCTATTGTGATTATCAATACATTTAACTGTAACTTTATGTGATTTACGAATGTGGTGTTTTTTTCTTTTTTGGTGCATCGCATCGTTTTAAGTAAGTGACTGATAATTGTGAAAATAGCTGGTGTGTATCGCCGCGTATCGGTAAGTTCTTTCATTTTTTAAAGTAAAGGTACTGTACTGAAAGCGTCATTAAATAAAAAACATTAGCAACAAAAAACTGCGTAAAAGTATTCAATAATTTAGGCATATTTTCAACAAATATCATACCAACGTTAACAATTCGATAAATCAGGTGCGGTCCTCGTGCGCTCGTATCGCGATTGTGTTGCAGCGTTGCCAAATGTTTGAGAAAATTTAATTTTTTACGACTCACTTTCCTCGAGAACGATTGATTTTCGGACATAAGTTATAATGAACTTTTTTGCTAAGAATAATGCAAGGAATCACCTCTTTAAGTTACGAACATTATTTTCCAAACACCCTGTATATGTTAGAGTTAAGTTTCACGAATTAACTGCTGATTTACTATGTTGCCACGTACAATGTAAAAATTATCGTACAATTAATTTATATATTACATGATAAATATTAAAATCATTATCGGTTAATTTTTCTATAGGTATTTTATTACTCATTTTAATATCAAAATATTTTAAATATAATTTTTTGGCATTTAAGGAAGTTCAGTCGTAAAATGGCTTTTCTTAAGAATTTAAAAAAACTGAAATATAGGGTTAATAATAAAGTGTCTTTTATCTAATTAAAAAAAATTATCCTCTGTGAAACGAGATATTAACAATTAAATTGTGCATAATTAACATTGTCGATATCTGCCATGTATAAAAGTCATGCGTTCATTTCGGAATATTTCGAAAACTGTTCTTACGATATTTTTTAAAAACTAATGCAATATAATTCAAAGTATTAGGAAATAAACCCTGAATTTTTTGATCGTTTTGATAAACAGATATTGGTTTTTGAAATACCAGGTTTGTTTATTATTAAGAAATAGTGTACACTATTGTATTTTGTTACGTAATGCTTGGGGACAACCATGGCACTTCAACCATCGTCGTAACTGAACACAATTGTGGGCTTCTACTGTAGGATACCCAAATAAAGCACCATAATTTAATTTTTAATTTATTGCACAGACATTAAAGGTGATAATGTTTGTTGCCCAGCTATATTTATAAAAAACCACTGAAAATTTCATATGGCTGCCCTTTTAACATGGCGGACACGTTTCCGCTAAGCATACCCTTTAAAGGCCTATATACTGATATAAGGCACTTCTGTTTAGTTAAAACTCAGCCTGTATCTTTAAAAGAATGAATCCTACAAAAACGAAACCTTTTTTATATAGTTTTTTAAGGTATAATTTTTCTTATAAATATTTTTCTCGAAAAATTGATAATATTTGATATATCCGCAAAAAATATTATCCCATTCTACCACTGTCAAAAGTACCCAAAATTTCGTTCTTTTTAGAGTATGTTTCAGACATTAACATAAGGAGCTTTACAAAATCCTGCCTGGTCGGAATTTTTGTCAGGTCAAAACGTTTATTATCCCCAATAGCCCAATAACTATTGAGAATAAGAAACAAAAAAAAATCTCAATGGCCAATAATTAGTAATTCCGTCAAGACAAAAAATTCTTGATTCATCCCGTTTCTTTAAAGCCAAAGACTCTTGTTTAAAGGCTGGGGATGAAACTAGGGAAAACCCTTCTTTCATCGATAATTTCTCGTTCTTTATCCGGTCTCTCCCTTTCTCGCCAAAGATTTTAAATGAAAATTAAAAATTGGATATAGTACGTTGATTAAGGATTTAAATAAATACCAGAAATAAGTAAATAAATATTGGGTATTTTATAGGTACATATGACATCTAAGCTGTATTTCAGCCGTCTAGCGCTGTTAAGCCTAGTAAAGATCGGTAAAAAATGTTATTCAAGCCATCAAGTCATGACTGAAAGGATGCCGAAAAGGCAATAAACCAACGCTTGACGCCAGTGACATTGACAAGTATAAAGTGATAGTTTTACTCCTTTAATAAAATATTAATTTTTAATTTTTTCATTTATTTTTGTTTGATCAATATATGATATTTAACTCTAATATCTAAGAAGATATTTCTAACTTCCAAACTTTATGTTGTTTATCTTTTAATTCAGCCGCGCATGCGTTTGTCTTTAAAAACATGCACTTTTACGGCAGTTTCAAGCTAATAAAATAATAACGTCATCATAAAAGCGCTTAGAAGGCAAGAGTGTGCTATACCCGTCCCCGCTGAGATGTATGATGCAAAACATTCCTCTGGGACTCTGTACTATGGGTTCTATAACTCCCAGGGGCTTAAGTTCTTTTGTGGACCAGACTTGGGCCAGACAGCTTTCCGCATCTATCCCGGTTTCTTAACTGCTCGCGCTCTGTTTTAGTGCTTTGTAAATTGGGTACACTACCTATTGCGCGCTTATAGTAGTCCTGTTCCCGGCGCCTCTCCTTCAATGTCTGGCATGGTTTCAGATTCATGGAAAAAGGTAACTTCAGTTTAGGCTCCACGACAGCCCCAAGAACCACATTTTGGTTAATAATGATTTGATGTTTAATTTGGGGCCCCAAAATGGCGCCCACATTTTGCTGAGGCTAAGCAGGGTCTGGTTCTCTAGAGGGGTGTATATTTCGGTATTCCAGACCGGGTTGGAGGGTGGCCAAGATTTCTGCGTCCTGGCCTAGTCCATCAAACGCGGTCATGCCGATTTCCGCCCTTTCTTAATCTCCGGCCTCCTTGGGGTGATTTCTACCCCTGGCAGGGCTTAGATTTGGATGGGCGCAGTCTCGTTTTATTGGCGGAGGCCTCTGTGGCCTAGCCTGACCCTTTAAACCTGACTAACGAATTTTCTACCTCGTCGGAATTCTTGGGCCTTTTTGGCTCTTTGGCCGGGAAGGATATGGTGATTCCAGGGTTAGATGTTTATGAGAAGGCTCCATAGATATACTACAGGCAACCGGAAGGGTCGCCGACAGTCCTAGCGGCTCCTGTAGAATTAGATTTAAGGTAATGAGGTTATTTTCTTTTCTCATTCCCGGTTAAGGCGCTGGGCCCGTAACCGGGCCTTGTCCAGCGCTACAGGGCGAGAAGTTCGTATGTATTTTTTAAATCAATATTTAAGTTAATACTTATTTAAAACACAAATAAAATTTGACAAAATAGAAACAAGAAGGAAGAACCAAGAATTAATCCCAGCGTTTTGGCGATAAGATTTACAAAAGCAACGGTGTCAACAAAACACCGAGTTGTTGGCCTAAGAGAACTTTAACTGATATATACTGAGTTTATTTTTTTTACTTATTTCTCGGTTTGGCTGACTAGTGTGCTATATTATTTTAAAGAGTAAACATCCTAGATGTATAGTAATAATACATTCGCTTTTATCCCTATGAGTTTGTTAAGTGTAATAATATAATAAGTTTTCTTAGGTGGAACCTTTCCGTTGAAATAAGCTAATATGTAAAAAGCTATTTCAATCCTGCAATGTATAATGGGAAATGGGTCGCGCCGCCACTAATTGGCCATTAAAGTATTTTCATACATTTTTTTTTCTGCGGGAGATGGGATGAAAATACTATAGAGGCCGCTTGACACATTTACAATAATGCATTGCAGGATTGGCATACATTTCTTAAA
>JAHBCN010009404.1:0-35346 GCA_019359885.1 Listronotus oregonensis
ATTAAGGAAATTTTGACTACTTTCGAAATATAAAAAAAAAAAACGATATTTTTAAATTGTTTTTTTTTTTTTTTTATTTTATTTGAACAGATTTTATGAAATAAATTACACTTTTGTGTTGCCACTTTTTGTTTTCTACAAAATGACATTTTTTTTTGAACCCTACGTTTCAATTTTTTGAGACCATTATCAACTTCATTTTTTTAAATACAGACCTGCATGTTTTATTTTGGATTTCCAAAGGGCTCTTCATTCTTAAAACAGACATGTATCACACTTTTATGTTATTAAACGTTTCGACGTAAAATTACACATTTAAATCGTTTTGATACTTAAAAAGATTTGCGTTTTTTAAAAAACGGAACCAAAAACAACGATCTAAAATAACTTCAATTTTTTTAAGCCCCAAAGCAACAATAAAATCAACTAACAGACATTTTTATGTTTTAAATGATTAAGAAATTTTCAATAGCGTAAAACAATAACACATAGGTAAAAACTTAATTAAAGTCATAAAAGATATTCAAATTGAAAACCCTCCGCTTAAATGCATTTTGCTTTTCCAATTTTAGTATCGATCGTTGAATGAACCTAGCAGGAATAGCTCTAATTTCAATTAAATTTTTCGCAGTTCAAATAACTTTTGATCTCAGGATACAAACGATTTTGTAAATATCCCTATAAAAAATAGTGGATTTAAGCGGGACTTCTGGCAGGCCATTGTAAGGTCCCTGGTTTCCAACCCTTTTTTTGGAAAAGATATTTTAAATGTTTGTTATTTCTTCCATTTTGAGGGGGCCGCCGTCCTGTTCCCCCATAACTCCCGCAAATATTTTTGGCTCGTTTTCAAACGCTCGAGTATTATTTAATATTAATTCTCATATCTTTCAGACGTTAAGCTACCCTGGTATATTATGGGGGGATAACTTTATTACCAGGCGACCCACACATTAAAAAATTCGCCCCTGTGGTCTGACTTCATGTTGTGGGGGTTATCTATCCCAATAATGTTCTTTTGTTATTAAATAAGCCGTGAGTTGAGAAATTTCGTCGGTCCAAAATTTTTTACAAAAAATCGTGGCCTTTAATTAATTTAAAGCCAATTACAAAATTCAGCCCTGATTTGATCACCAAGTCAAATTTTGGTTAGAAAATTTTTTAAGGTCGATAATTTTTTGGGGTTTAATGCGCCAATTCGTACTCTAGGTGTTTGCAGCTTATTTTGAAAAGTCTAGTGGAGCTGCGAGGAGCATTATTAACCTTTTAAAAAGAAAAAGTCAATAGCGAAATTAAGTCAATTACAAATCTAAAATCTTACCGCATTCAAAATATTTTCTTTTCCGGATCAATTCGACTTTTATTTTTCTAGGCTTGCTCTTCCAAATTCCCCCAAAATTTTTTATCCTTTACAAACAAATTTTATGGGTTACACTCGCTGGGGATTTGGGGTTTGATATTGTTCACTAGAAATTCTAGAGTTTCTTTTAAAAAAATGTAATAAATACATAACATATCGCGCCCCATTTGGAAAACATATTTTCTACTATAAATTAAAAAGCAAAAATGGCTATAACAATATCAATCAATAGCTATCAACAATAGTCGGTCATATTGGCAGCGTGGGTATATGTTTTGTTTCATAGCCACCTTTATTTTAGCATTTAAATTTTTTTTTTTCCCAAGGTATTTGTGGTCTAGCAGTGGATCGACTATTTTTTTGTTATATTGTATCTTTGTTATCAGTTGATTTTGTTTTTTTGGGGGCAAAAAAAAAATTTCAGTTATTTTAGATCGTCTGAGGTTTCCCTTTTTTTTTAAAAAGTAACCCAATTTTTTTAGTATAAAGGCAGATTTATGTTGATGTAATTTTACGTCGAAACGTTTAATAACAAAGAAGGGATTCATGCTGTTTTTTAAAATGACGGTCCTTTAAATCCGAAATCGTTTCGATTTCCAACCCCTCCCCATTTTATTATGAGTCCTTTTTTCCGGAATTTGCAAGTAACGTTGCAGAAGATCGGGGAACGTGGCCAAAAACCCGGATTCGGGGGCTTTTAAAAATTCTATCTCAGAAGGCATCTTCCCAAATGTATTGATCCCAACGCATTGTTGTGTGCAAATTCCCCCTTTTAAATATCGAAAACCGAGTGTTGTCGGTGGCCGTAATGCTGTATACTTTTGATATAAGAACAAATACTTTTCCTCGTTGATTTTTCAGTCAGGACGAAAGCGGGGGTATAGTTTTTGCGTTGGAATTTCCAACAATTAGGTTGCCTTTGCCTCGATGTCGGATGTTTTCATTTTTGCGAGTTCTTCTCGTCTGCAGGCTCCAGCAAGTCCGAAAATGGTCGCAATTTTTATCAAAAGATTTTTAAAAGGGGTTTCATTAAAAAAGAGATATTTCTTCTTTTAAAAAATCCTTGATTTTTTTTGGGGAAAAGGGAAAATTTTTTTTAATAAATGCTGCTAACTTATAAAACTTTCCGATATCACTTTTTCTTGATCTTTAAAACACTTTTCAGCAGGGTTTTTGATCCTAACGGACTAAATTCCTTGAATTTGAGAAAATGGTAAAAGTATTTTTTTAGGTTCTAACCCTTTTCTTCACACCATGTTTCAAAGAATTATATGTTTCGTACTTTTCTTTGTTTTTTGGGAGGAGCTCTGTTGGCCAAACTTGGGTTTTAAAAAATCGTTGGGAAAATTTTTCCTCCATTCTTAGAAACTTATTTTAAACTTTTTGGTGGCCCCCTTTTAAAAAAAAAGAAGTTGATGAGGGGGGCCAAAAATGAAACGTCGGGGTTAAAAACTAATAATACCATTTTGTAGAAAAAAAAGTGGCAATACAAAAGTTTAGTTTATTTCATAAAATCTTTTAAAATAAAGTAAAAAAAAGAAAAAATTTTTTAAAAAATTTGGTTTTTTTTTTGTATATTTCCAAAGTAGTCGAAATTTTCTTAATTTTTAAACATTATTTGATTGAGCACCAAATTCGCAACTTTACAATTTAAATTTTCGTATCCCCCTTTAGTTTCCGAGATCCCAAGGTCACCCCAATTTGGGACACCCTGTACAAAAAATTGCTTTTTATGGGTCATATAACATCTAGTTTTGACCTGAGCGCGCGCAATTCCTCAATTTATTTAAAATATATTCCATTTTAATGAAGTAATATGCATATGTCAGATAGACTGTGTCAATTTTTTTTTCATATTTATAGGGGGTCCCCTTTTCCATTTAAAATAAATGGGAAAAAATATTTTTTCTTATTTTTAAAATAACTTTTTTTTTAATTTTGGTCCAAACTATCTTATAAGAATTTTAATTTTCTACAAAATCGATCCACTATGATGGAATGAGTTCATAACCTGGGAAAAGGGGGTGGTTGGTTGCTGTTTTGGGACTTATTTGGGTTTCGGTAAGAAATAGTATGTGGGGTTTGGAGGATTGAAGATAATGGTGAACAGAGTTTATTGGAGTTAACCCACATATATTTTGAAGGATATCAGACTTTTTTGATGGGGGCCCCCCCAAATGTACCCCGCCCGGAGAACCGAATGGTATTTACCTCCGGATAACTTTACTTTGGGTGTGCCATCATTTTTTTAAATTTTACTAGAGTGGAAAAAAAGGAAAAGAAAAAGAATGAAGAGGAAGAAGGAAAACTAAAAGAGAAAGAAGGAGGAGGAAGAAGGAAAACTGACTCACCGCCCAGAACTCGAAACGTACTAAGACTTCACGAGTCCTTTAAAGAGCAAGTGGGGTGGTACCGCCTCAGGCAAGGAAAGCTCCTCTACCACCTACTAAAGTAAAAATAAGTAAAATTTGTATATTTGCAAAGATGCTTAAAAAAGCAGTATATGAAGATATTTTCATCATAGTAAAAAACCTAATCATTCAACAGCAGCATGGTTTTTTTCACCATAGATTCTTGGAGACAAATCTTCTATGTCATTCCCAGGATATTTGACCGGTGTTGGATAGTCAGCAACAGGTCGATGCCGTGTATACTAACTTCAGCAAGGCTTTTGATAAAATAAGCCATGGGCGATTACTTGAGAGACATGCTGAGGTCGGGGTATGCGGCCGGCTCTTAAAGTGGGTTGGGTCCTATATTTGTGGTCGGAAACAGGTTGTTGTGGTGAACGGGTATAATTCGGAGCCTTTTTAGGCTACTTTTGGCGTTCCTCAGGGGATTCACCTGGGGCCCTTATTCTTTATAATATACATTAACGACATTAGTAAATGCTTTCTAAATAGTACCTATGTTTTGTATGCAGATGATCTCAAAGTATATCGTTCAATAGAGACTCCGGAAGATTGTCTTAGCCTACAGAAGAAACTCGATAGGTTACTCGTTTACTGCAATGAAAACCGCCTTTTTTTTGAATCTGGAAAAATGTTTTTGAATAACATTCTTAAAGAATATAAATTTGATTAATTTTGAATATAAAATAAGCAAAAAAACCTTAAAGAAAGTCAATCAAATTAGGGATCGTGGTGTCATTTTGGACAGCAAGTGGTCTTTTCGGTTTTATTATGTTAAAATAATTGTTACTGACGCGAACAGGATACTGGGATTTATTATCAGAAATTGTAGGTACTAATACGAATAATTTACTCTTCAACCAGGATACAATTTTTATTCCATTTTATTTTAACTTTCAATTAAAATAAAACACTGTTTTGACAAGGTTTAATTATATTTAGTATGTAAACAGTTATATTCTTGTATTTAAATTCGAAATAAAAAAGAATAAAAATTGTATCTTTGTTAAAAAGTATTAATTATTCGTATTATTTCACCATTGAAAATTCCCTCGTTATTCTATGCTCTGTAACTTTATTTCTATTCAGTTTAGTGAAAAAACATAAAAGATCGATTTTGTGGAAAATTAAATTTCCTATGAGATAATTAAAACCGAAATTTGAAAAAAAAAACATAGTTATTTTTAAAATAGGAAAAAATAATTTTTTCCCATGTATTTTAAATGGAAAAGGGGACCCTCCTATGCGCCAGCTCAATTTTTGAGATGTTGAGCTAAATTTTTGAATTTTTTTTTTCATATCAAAATAAGTTTTGAGATACATTTAATCAAAAAAAAAATAATAAAAAAAAATATTTTTTGACACAGTCTAATGTCAGATGTCAGCGCTGGGTAGGAATTGACTCCTTTTGGAATGGAATCCAGGAATTTATTAATTTTTGAGCATCCGAATACTATATTTGATTACTTTTTAAAAATAGGATCCGTGATCCGGATTTCTTAATTAATTTTAAAATGATCCGGAATCAAACCTTTTTGAAAGGATTTGTTCGGTTTTAAGCGCGTCAATCGATAAAGCAGATACAAAATAGGCAGATTTGATGTATAACTCAAAAATGACAAAAAGTGGATTTATCCGTTTTTGCATGTGAGCTCCTCAATTGGTAACATTCTTTTAAAACACTTTTCGATGCAATTATGCAGTTAAAATGGACCATAAAAGATCCTAAATGACCCAATATGTAACTTACATAGATATATAAGCAAAGGGAGATAAAACTGTTTACAATTAAAAGCAATCAAACATTGAAATGGTGTCTACCTCTCTAGACCACTTGATGGTCAAACGTGCTTGATACACATGCATCCTTGCCAATTGTCCTTTATTGGCGAATTTTTATTTCCTTTTTAAATTCTTAAAGAGATCATAGATCATAACATGTCGTTATGCAATAACTTAGTAGCAGCGACAGAAATATGTTTTTAGTTGATTTTTATTTTGCTTTATTAATATTATTCTCAAAAATAATTATAACGGTATATTAACGGTCAAGATGGACACCGCTGATTTTTGTAGTTTATTCATAATTTTCGTACGCTACGGTTACGAAGGTCGTCGGTCAGCTAGTGGTAAATTTTTTATTTCTGTTGTGAGGCGGAGTTGCATTTCGTTTAAACTAGCTCAAAGAGAGATTTGTGATTTTAAAGTGCGGTTATAAGAGGATTTTCTTAATATTTTATGTATTATTTTTAATAAACAGACTAGAAAATAGTTGTGAAGTGCCAGATTTGTGGAAAACTGGATTTTCGTAACAAAAATCTTTCGTTTGAGAGGTAAGTTTAAACAGTTCTTTTATAAAACTTCCTTTCATTGACGTGCAATACCATGGCGAACAAATAACATTTTGTTGTTAATACCTTTTATGTTATATTTTTGTGCAGATTAACAACGATTGTTTACTTATTTTAGCATAAAATTTGATTATATAACTAAGGAAAAAATTGTTTAATTATTTTATAATCGATTGAAAATAACCATCAAGGTATAGTTTTTGTTATTAACTTTTTTATTAGATTAATATAGCATATAAACGATTTTAATTATCAAATTTGTTTAAGGTTTCCTGTTGACCCGGAGAGAAAAAAAATAGGGTTTTCTCTACTTGGATTTGAAAAGAATATGCAGTTACCACAAATTGCCAAAATCTTTCAAATTATTTTGATCCTTGTGACATTATCACAAATAGAAATAAATAGTTAGTTAAATATTCTTGGATTAGTTAAGAATGCTTAAATATTGTTACTGAATACAATAAATTATATGCAAAAAACAGTGAAATTTTTTCTAACCTTTTTCTTTTTCTCGCAATCAAACAACATTAAAAACATAAAAGTTAAAAATACCTATTTAATTTAGAAAAATGAAATTTATTCACAAGAAAGGGTCCTAAAAATAGATTTTTTATTTAAATCCAAATCCCAAATTTTAATTTAGCTATAGCTATTTTTTGGATAATATACTATAAAAATATCTTTTAGTAATTTTCTATAAATAGTTTTTGGAAACGAACTACGCCACGTTTTGCGCTGCTAAACATTTGCGACGTTGCCTGCGGGGACTTTTTTTTATCGGAAGTCCTTTTCTTACACATTATGAATGTTTGATACACAACAAAAGCCAATTTATGAATGAAGGGTTATATCTCCCTTTGCTTATATATCTATGGTAACTTTAATCTTGTATTATACTAAAAAAATAGTTTTCACAATTTATTCTGTTTTTTAATTAAACTACTTTAAAAAAAACTCTTGAAAAATTCCCAAAAATAACAAAAAAATGCACTTTTTGCATATTTATGCATTTTTAGGCACTTTCCCCATCTTTTCGAGTTGGGGGGTTATGATATTTTGATTTTTTATACCTTTAATATAATTCTAAGCAATAGAATCTAATGGAGATCAAATTTCTTGAAAACCGCCTACTTTTCATCATTTCTGACGCCCTATTATTTTATAACAGATGAGGCCTGTACTCTGTTTATTTTTAATTGAAAAAATACCTAGTAAGTAACCATGGTAACTGATTTTTTAAACCAATGAAATTGTTGGTTTAACTCCGGTCGCTGAATTTTTTGAAACCAATGTAACACATTTATTGTTTATGTGTTTTTCTCTAGCAATAATACCTACATTTTAGTCCTATTTTTTTTTTAAAAAGAGTAACTTTATATCCTATATGTCTTTAATTTATGCCATGTCAACGCCAAAGCAAAAGAGCCATAGCATGCTAGTCCTAATATATGGATCACACAGGGCCGTACGTTTGATTTTGAACAGGGCAGTTATTTGCATATAATAGAATCGCCACCGGAATTTACGTGAGACCGAGTGATGGAGCACATTATAAGAGTAAAATAAGACGCTCGTGTCTAATTAAAGTGTAGCATTCAGCCGGTGGTCACGTATGGATTTCAACTTAAACCTAGTAAGGCTGTATTTTTAACTGATTAAAAAATGTTATTTTAATTTCATGTATTAAGATTGGTGTAATTTTGTGTCCTAGGTTATGTGCAAATGAGAAACCGAAATCAAACATTTGTTTAATTACATTCTCGGATTTGCCGATTTTGTATGAAAGCTTTGAGTAGAAAATATTAATCTACCTAACAAGTGCGAAAAATGGCACTTTTCCGCATGCAACTACCATTGACCAACCAGCGGAAAGTATTAGGTACAAGCGCATATTTCTTTAAAACCTATATTTAGAGAAAAAAATACAAATTTCTCAATAATGTATATTTTTGTCCAAAAGTACACGCATTTATTCCAGCAAAAAATTCAAGATTAAAGAAAGACAAGTAAGTAAGTAACTTATTTACCATAAGTTCCATAGAAGAGAAGAGAGTATTCTATTCTGAAGACATTCTTGTGCTACCTCTACTTCTACAGTGTCACCATGTAGCCTAAATAGAGAAAAAACATTGATTATATGGCAAAAGTTTCCTGGGTATTGCGGTTCACCAAAAAGAGTCTCCTAGTGCTGGGCAATCTCTAAGTATATATATATATATATATATAAAATATATATATATATATATATATATATATATATATATATATATATATATATATATATATATATATATATATATATACAGGGTTATCCAAATTAAGTGTCCACCATTGGTAACTTTGTTATTAGTGAAAATACAAAGTTGTTTAAATTAGCAAACTAGTAGCATTTTTAACGCTGGTAAAAATGAGAAATAAAAAAAAACAATTGAGAATCGTTATTTTGATTTTTTCAGTAAAATAACATTTTTTAATGGAAACCCCTGTATATTATATTTTTTTCTGTTAAAACATCAAATTCTAAACAAAAAAGTTTATAATGACTTTTCTCCTAGGTTACAAATTGTTGAAGTTATGGCCCCCAATCTGAAACAATTAAATTGTATCGACAAACTTTATTTTCAACATCAACTCATAATCTTACAAACTAAAATAACACATTTTTTTAAAGAAGATGCTCGAAAACACCACCTTGTTCTTCAAAACATTTTTGGGCACGTTTTTCAACTGCTCGAACTGTCTTAAGTATGGTCCTACCATCTATCTGGGTTATCTTTTCCCTAACTGCAGTCTTTAAAGCGTCGACGTTATCGTACCTTCCTTCGCTTGTAAATTTGGTTCTTTAAGTAACCCCACAAGAAGTAATCAAGTGGGATTAGATCTGGTGATCTGGGAGGCCACTGGGTTGGGCCATTTGTTCCTATCCACTGATCATTAAAAGTAGTACTTAGAAAATGATAAGTACCTCTGGAGTTGTGGGCAGGTGCGCCATGTTGCTGAAAATGCAGATGATGTCTACTTATAAGATTCAATTCGTCTAAGAAATTATTCAGAATTTCTGTCATAAATTTCACATATCTTTCACCAGTTAGGGTGCCCTCATAAAAGAACGGACCAACAATTTTTGAACCATTTATACCGCACCAAACGTTGAAACTGAAACGGACTTGTGGACCTCTTGGATGTACTAACAAAAGATTTTCTCTTGACCAATAATGGTGGTTTTTTCTATTAAACATTCGAGAATTTGAGAAATTTGATTCATCTGTCCGTAAAATGTAGCGAAAGTTATTTATATTTTGGCTACAGAAGTTAAGATACCAATGGCAAAAAACAAGTCTTCTCTCTGGATCCCTTGCCAAAAGCGTTTGAACTGGTCTGTACTTATACGGAATAAATTTGTACTTTTTTAAAATCCTTTCAACAGTACCATAACTGAAATTAGAGTCCTTGAGAATATCTGGTATTGAATTCTCACGATAAGCTTCGAAATATCCAATAACTGCAATTTCCGTGGCCTCGCTTGTTTTGAATTCTTTTTTTGTCCTTGTTTTAGCAAAAACATTTTCGTTGCCCTTAAATTTTCGATAAAGTCTCAGAAAATATCGTTCATACGGTTGAATGCGAGCGGGATATAATTCACTGTAGTATTCTCTTGCTCTCAAGGAGGATTTTCTGCACACTAAATAGCATTCTAACACATCACACTTTTCTTCATAAGAGAACATTTTTCTTTAAATTAATGACTGACACAATAAAGCTTATAAACAAGTATTGTTTATAAGCTTTAAGTTTATAAGCAACACACTAATGTTTGACATTATTTGATTTTATCATTGTTTTCCAAAGCCTTCTAGTTGCGAGTATGTCCAGTTTAGCAATTTGTCGCTTATCTTAATGCTGTCAAATCGCGAAGGCCATGTTGTTTTCATAGCCGTCTTAATATTTTAATACTGCAAATAATTAAAAATATTTATCGTTATTTTGACTTTATTTTTGACTCTAGGGGAAAAGTCATAATAAACTTTTTTGTTTAAAATTTGATGTTTTAACAGAAAACAATATAATATACAGGGGTTTCCATTTAAAAAAATGTTATTTTGCTGAAAAACTCAAAAATACGTTTCTCAATTGTTTTTTTCTATTTCTCCTTTTTACCAGCGTTAAAAATGCTACTAGTTTGCTAATTTAAACATCTTTGTATTTTCACTAATAACAAAGTTACCAATGGTGGACCGATAACGTGTTGCGTTACCAATAATGTCATATAGCACCTATACATGATCTTTAGCTGTTAAGAAACATTGTCAAACAAGAAACGATAACCTCAGGAGAATATTACTTGTTTATGGGAATTTAGTAGCTTCTACATAAATATTCGACGTATTGTATATATCACGTGACAGGTGTTAATGGTATATTAAAATTATGACCTCATAACTTCTTAATAACATTTTGCATTGCATAAATCGTAAAAGCAAATTGATTGGACATAAGTTTATCCCATAGATAACCGTGTATGTCTCTTAAATTTGCTGGAAGCCATAAAGCATTTTTATCTGTTTAAATTACCATTTACCAATTACATTAAGTGGAAACTAAAACTTTCTTGGGCTGTTTTATGATCTGTTTATTGTCATCTTTATTTAGATATGTTTTTATTTGCGGAATTGTCATATTATCATTTTTATTTGAATTAGTTTTTAAATACGATATAATCCTGATCCAAGCCTCTATGTAATGTTCAATCTCATTTTTTTTTTAAATTTGATTTGATAGAAGAGAATAAACACTTTTTTGCCTTTTTTATAAAAAAGGCGGGAAATAATGTAAATTTTTTGTATTGCAAATGCAATATTCGCATTTGTTTCAGTTTTATTTTTTTTTCTTCTGGCTTAACAAAGGCCCCACGTTTCCTTGGGTTTCTGCATACATATCTAAACATCTATTTCTATTAAATATGTTTTATTTATTTTTTGCTTAAATGTGTAGTAGACAATAGCTACAAAATGATCAGTCTAATCGGTTGCTTAATAACAGAATTAAGTTTAATAATGTGTTAAAGACCCTTAGTTCCTTATGCACTCACTGACACGCCTAGAAATTGATCTGATCTTTATCCTCTTAAGGTATCTTATTCCAACCCACTTTAAACTCATGTCAAGTGCTGCCAGAGTCTAAGGGACTTGCTGTAAGTTCTACATTCTGGAGACATGGTAGGAGTTTAATAAGGTATTGCTCCATAAAGTTCCGGGTAATTCTAAAAACATGTGGCTCGGAGTTGTCTTTTTAAAAATTAGTGTTTAAAATCGTCTCAAGATATGGAAGACCTGTTGTTTTGCTACTTCCTAAATATACCGAAAGGCAATCATGCTACCTCTAATAAATGCTAGAAGTGTCCTGCCACCATATGTAACTGTAAACAAATAAATTAAAATAAATAATATACAATGGCACCACACATCATTACACCTACGCTGTGATGGTATGGTTTTTTATATTAAACTGTGGGTTACATCTTGTAGCACGTCGCTTTCTTACCATTGCTCAACCGTCATGTACACCCAAACAAAAATGAAATTTATCACTAAAGGTCCTGGTTCCTTTCCTGACACGACAGAAGTCTGTCTTGCAGTTCGTTGCGTCGACGTCCTGGGCAAAAGAACCCAAAACTACGTATTTCTGTGATCAAAATATAAGGTGAATATTTCTTTTAAACGTCCCGCCCATGCCGATTCGAATAAACTGTTTTATTTTTGAAGTTGGTATTACTGCTAGTAACATCAGGTTAAAATTGACGTCTTTAACATCATTAGTATTTAGTTTACGCCTGGTTTTGTGAAGATTTTTACAATGTCTGATTGAACAACAAAGTGCAACTAAATTTTACTTGCGGAATAAAATTTCTTGTGCCTCAAAAAAAAATGTGTATAAGTGATATAAGGACTTTAAAGAGGGCCGAGAACATGTTGCTGATTTGAAACGCTCTCTACGACCATCAATATCAATTGACGAGCAACACATCAGAAGAGTGAAGAATTTAGTGCTCGAATATCGAAGATTATCTATTAGAAACCTTGTGGATATGTAATATATCATATGGATCATTTGAGCCTCAGAAAAGTGAAATCACGTTTGGTGTCAAAATTTATCAATTTCATGGAAAAAGAACGACTCTAAAAGTCTGCACAGAGATACTCTCAGGATGTTACTGGTGATGAGACTTGGATCTATCCATAGGACCCGGAAACAACCGCCCAATTGAGTGACGACAACGACGGCCACATAAATCAATGCAATGTCGTTTAAAAATCAAGGGCATGTAGACTGTTTTCTTCGATTATCGTGGCGTGGACACTATGAATATTTTTCACCCGACCAAACAGTCAATACGGAGTATTATTTAAATGTTATGCATCGTTTGCGTGGGGCAATTCGCAAGAAACGGCCGGAATTGTGGTGAGACAACTCTTAGCTTTTGCATCACTATAATGCGCCAGGTCACACTGCATTGATTATTTGAGACTTTTTGGCCCAAAATTCTACTATATTCGCCTAATTTAGCTCCGTGTGACTTCTGGCTGTTCCCAAAACTCAAAAGACCACTTCGGACACCGTTTTAAGTTGATTGGAGAGATAAAACGTAAATCGGTACACTTATTGAAGGCCATACCTGACGACGACTATTTGGCATGCATGGAGGGCTGAAAGAAACGTTGGCACAAGTGTATTTTATTGAAGGGAGATTACTTTGAAGATGGGGACGAAATAGATTTGAAAGAATAAATAAAGATTTTTCATTTTATAACAAAATTCACTTTAGTTTTTGATCACAGTAGTATTTGTTGACGTCGGCAATTTTGACGTTCTGTTGTTTCTCACGTCCTAAGTCTTCTTGGATTCACTTTTAGTGTGTAAAGATCAGCTTGTTCTTCTCACATTTTCTCTATCACGCCTGCTGCACCAAAATCCACAATTCGCTCCTGCAGAAAATTATTATACTGACGAATATGACTTTGCAGTCAAGGCACATTGTGTGCGAAAAAAGCACTCTTGCATAAATCATTTTCATGTTAAACATTAAATGTAAACACATTTGTAAAATTTTGCTTAAACAAGTCTAAAATCATTATAAAAAACCGGCATGGTAAAACATAGATAAGACTAAAAATTTATTATTTTTTTCCATCCTAAAGATAAATGCTTGCGAAATATTGGAATAAGATTATAAATACTAGTTCACCTCCCTTGGTTACTTAGTAAATTTATTTAAAATAATTTTATTTTAATAACTAAAGAGATAACTCGATATTAACATTATGGCTAATTAGGATTGAAATGTTGATAATAAAGACTCTACAGAAGATTGTCTTTTGCATCTACCATTAGAGTAACTAAAAGTAAGTAATTTGGTATCTGATTAAATCATACTCTTTAAAGAAAACAATATTATTATTTCATCAGTTATGTAAAAGTTAAATCAATACTGTATTTAAAAACTTGGAGCTGTATTTTTAGAAATTACTGATAACGTAATGTTTTTAACATGCTATCTATGCTGTGTAAAGTATACAGGGTGTTCGGAAAATGCGTAGGGAAATTTTAGAAGGTGATTCTACATAGGAAAATAATGTTAGTAAGTCATTTGGCAAAATGTCGAGATATCCATGGTTACGAAGATTCAGGGGTGCAAAGTTCAATTTTTAGTTTTGTTTTTCCTCCATATTACATTTATTTTTCTATCAATTTAGTTGATGTTTAGCATACGAACCGAGCTCTTTAAGTTCTAATATTGTACCTTAAAAGTTGTTCTTTTGAACACCGCTAGAGGGCACTTTACCTGAAACACAAAATTTATTTATTCCCTATCTTTTTTATTTAGACAGATATTGCAAATTTGAATACACCAGCTTAAAGACAATTAAAAATTCAAAAAAGAATGTACTCTTCATCAATGTCGTTAAACCTAACCATTTAGCCACTAATCGACATCAAAGTTTTTATCAGTTTTATCCAAATTAACCATGTATTTAAATATAATCAACAAATCAAGTCGGCTTGTGTCAAATTTTGCGAAATTTGACAAATATTGGTTACATTACTGTTGAGTTTAAAATAAATTTCCGTGTTAAAAAAACATAATTTTGCTATTGATGCTATAAAATGGAACGGGAATATTCACATATTAAGTACCGCGATATGCATTTTTGTTAAGGGCAAGCACATGGGAATGCAAAAGAGGCCGGACGGATTTATATTGCAACTTATCCAGAAAGAAATGCTCCATATGCACGAACTTTTATCAACATTCACAGACGACTTGGTAAGATAGGTTCTTTCAAAATTGGGTTTTCCAATAAAGGCAGAACAAGGCATGTTAAAACTGTTTAAAGAAAACAAAGACTTATCGAAAGAGTAGAAGAAAATCCAAGTATTAAACAAGGAATCTTGCGTTACAAAAGGAAATTGCTAATTCTACAGCTTGGAAAATTTTTTTGAAGAACTTCTGTCCCCATTTCATGTACAGAAGGTTCAAGCACTTTATGAGGGTAACTCACAACTACGACTGGACATGTGCAATAGTCTTTTGGAAAAATATGAAGAAAATAACCAGCTTATCGAGTTAATTTTGTTTACTGACAAAGCAGCATTGACGCGAGATGGGATTAAAAATTTTCGTAATACCCACGAATGGGCTTATAAAAACCCTCACGCCATTGTAGAAAAACAGCACCAGCGAAGGTTTGTTTTTGGGGCCATTTAAAAGCTTTAGTCTTTAAGACGCCGGTAAATGATATAAATGATTTGCGTCAACGGATAATGAATGGTTGTGATATTATTAGAAATACAGTTGGTATATTTTTTCGCATAAGAAGACCTTTTTAAGAAAGTATTAGAAAATGTTTAGAAATGAATGGGAGGCATTTTGAAAATATGTTATAATTTTTCCTTTTTTAAATAATCAATTTTATAAGTTACCATTAAGATTAGTTACATATTAAATTAGTGTTAAGTTTTTTTGTTGACAAATTTATTAATAAATACACTTATAAAATCATTAGCCGTCAAATTCATTTGATACAAGGCGACATGATTAGTTGATTTCATTTAAATATATGGTCAATTTGGATGAAACTGATGAAAACTTTGATGTCGATAAAAATTGAACTTTGCACCCCTGTATCTTGGTTATCATGGAGATCTCGACATTTTGCCAAATGACTTACTAACATTATTTTCCTATGTAGAATCACCCCTTAAAATTTCCTAACGCATTTTCCGAACACCCTGAATTTTATTAATATTTTGGAAAATAATTGATGCAAATAAGTATAACAATTGATGATATTGTCAAGAAGAAAAATTTAACCAAACTCTAAAAAAATCAATAGTAAGTTGCGCCGAATCAGATGATTCATATCTGCCTGTGGTAAGATCTTCCAGGAAAATCTTACTTCATAACGTAAACGTTGTACATCCAGCATAACATGTTGCAACCGGCTTAGCCTCCTACCCATCATGTCCAATGTATGTTAAATAGGCGATAGGTCAGGTGACCTTGCAGGCCATAAAAGAACATTAGCTTGTCGAAGGAAGTATCTTGTAACTGCAGCTGTGTGTGTGGGGTTTAGCATTGTTCTGCTGAAAAATTGCAGTTGTTTAAGGTATGGCAACGCAACAGGTGGTAACATTTTATTAATGTAAGACTGGGCGTTTATGTTTCTGTCTAAAAAAACTAGAAGTGATCTCCTTCCAATTGCTATGACACCCTACACCATAACCCCTCTAGTAGTCTCGCGCTCTACGCAAAATTAAAGTTGTCGTCTCTCTCCACGTCTTCGACAAACTATCCTACGACGATCATAAGCCCACACACAAAATCGTGACTTGTCACTAAATACGACTCGATACCATTCCTCATTCCACTAAGCCCGATCTTAACATCATACCAGACATAGCAGTCTATGTCTATTAGTCGATGGCAATACAAGCCGAGGACGGATAATTGTAGCCCATACGTTTTAATTTTTCGATTAATGGATCTTAAGGATATCTGTCGACCCGTACCTACCCTTCAATCATGTCTAATTGCACTTGTTGTGCTGAAACGGTCTTTAAAGACAGTAACTTTTAAGAGCCATTCTTTACGATCTGTGGTTTTTCTTAAGGCTCCAGTGCCTCTTTAACGTGTACTGCGACGATGTATATAATACTTTTGCCAACATCGCATCACTGTTGTAGCTTCCCGGCTAACGATTCTTCCAATTTCCTGAAATAACATCCCCCCTTTTGTGGACCTACTATTTTATCTCTGTCAAATTCACTTTGAACGAAGTAGAATGATGATACACGGAAGTTATTTGCACATGAGGCATTGCTAAAAGGTTTTTAATGCCACAAAAGTATTAAGACCAAAAAAATCTACGCAAGTCCCAGTAAAAAACTGATAATAAAAACTGGTCACATTTTTTAGTAAATTTGAAAAAGTTTAGTATTTTAAAATAAATTGGAACAAAAATGGTATTGTTTGCTACACTTTATGAGAGCAATTACCCAACAAAAAATTATGGTTATATCTTAGCATATTGTGGATGTGCCAATTTCTATGCCACACAGTTTATTATGAATGCAATATGCCATTTTAAAAACAGCAGAACTGTTATTTCAGTAAACTAAATGAACCATAAATTGAAAAGTCCTCGTGTATATACAATGGGACCAGGATCGAAATAGTCCCATTGTATAAAGTTTCTTTTGAACGAGACAGAGCATTTCTACAATTTCAGTAATCCATATTTTTAAGTAAAAACGTAGTTTAATACACAAAAGCGAAAGTACAAAACAATGCAAATTCAAAACATATACATAAAATTTTAAAAATCTTTAACTAGAATAAATCTTAAACACTTTGCATTGAACAATGGATTAATAGAGCATGGCATGCACGTCCGATTTTAAAATAATCCTTGATTTGATTTAAGCTAGACCTTCCTCTAAAAAAATATTTGATGGTTAGTTAGTGTCAATTAGACGGTCAGAGCACGTCCGCCATTTTCCTAATACATTTTAAATAAATGTAGCGCCAAGCACAATAGTCTAGTGGCAGTTTAAGGTTTATCTGATGAATGTAAAATAGTTTTATGAATATTATATGATTCTTTGTATCCTGTTGCGTACGGGTACTTTTTTTGATTTATTGGAAAGTTATCTGAATGGTTGTTAATTAAATATTTTAAGAGAATTGAATGGTTGAGTTGTTTATAAATTTCCTTATTGCAGAAATGTTTGGGTTTTGACAAAGAACCTCTATGTCATAATTTAAAATTGTAAATATGTTCTATAGTTTTGTGGCGGACTCATGTTTTAACAAGTCCTTATTAGGTTACTCGCCTGGAGAGATTTTAAAGAATGGGGCCACTTCGGTTCTGGTCATAGGGTATAGCGAACTGAGTGTGCTCAACTAGCTTAATTAGCCATTTAATCAACAGCCTAGCCTCTTTACTAAACAGCGCCGTTCAACTAACAGCCAATTGATCAAACCGCTAGGCGAATGACTTGGATCGATGACGTTTCATCACTTGCCTAGCCTGTTCATTTCAATATAGTTCCACTTTCTGCCACCTAGCGCCGAAAATCTCCAAACTGTCAATGAATATGGCGTCGATAAACAAATTTAGTGGTGTTTTCCAAAGTTTAATGGAAAATAGTACAATGGAAGAGTGCAGTGAAAATAATAATGTGAATTTAGCTGTGAGTGACTCAAACAATTTAATTTTTAAAGCGAATTTCTATCGAAAACTTGTTGACCAAAACTAACCACATCTGAGCCGCTTTCCAGCCTGAAGTTTTGTGCACGCAATGAAGCACCTGTGCGCCTATATTCTCCAAGCAGACGTTCCAGCCAAGTTTTTTGACTGCTTTCCCCTTTCCCCTGAAGGACCTACCTTTCATTTCGTGTTCGAAGCCCAAGAAACGTTTTTAAAGGTTAGGTAAAAGTAAATTCGTTTGGTCACGTTCCAGGTGGCGTTTAAAGCACGAAGGCTAAAAGCATTAAGCTCATGCGCTTCAAACGCAGAACAAATGGCAGCTGGAAAGCGACTCTGATCTCATGATTTTCAAAGATCAGTAATATGTTACATTTTAAGTTTATTTAATAAAGAATTTCTTTTGTCAGATGTTTCATCTTTTTTATTTCTGTCACATGGTCACTTCATCGTACGATTGGCCTAGCCAGTTTATTAAATGCTGTAACAAAGGTTACGGCTGAATATCATTCAGGCCGCTAGTTGAACGGCGCTGTTTAGTAAAGAGGCTAGGCTGTTGATTAAACAGCTAATTAAGCTAGTTGGCTGCGACATGTATATATATATATATATATATATATATATATATATATATATATATATATATATATATATATATATATATATATATATATATATATATATATATATATATATATATATATATATATATATAAAATAAGGAGGAGGGAAGTCTTGGCCGACCAGTTAAACAACAAAGGTAATAAATTTCTGGGTATCGGTCCAGGAGAGGGCTAATTAAAGTGAAACACTTCTTAGTTTAACGAGCTTTCGAAAATATTTATTTCCTTCTTCAGGTCTACAATATGGAAAAAAAACAATACAATAAAAAAGCAAATCTTTCTCAATTTTAGGTATACTTACAACTAAATGCATTATTTAGAAGTTGGTAACATCAACAACAGCTGAATCTTACAATGTATAGAAACAGGATATTAATAAGTTTTTTGAAAAATTCATATTAATGTTTCTTAGTTCTAAGCTGATACATTTTTAAAATATTATAATTGTTATTAAATGTAAGACTAGTACAGAATGGATGGATTTCTATACCATTTTTATTCGTTTCAGGGTCTTTTTAGTTTAACATGTATTTTTTAAGTTTTTTATTTTTGGAATGCGAGTATAAGGTGGGGGCATATCTAGGTTAAAGTTAAGATATTGTTAACTTAACTGGAAGATAGATTTACTTATGACTGAATGTGTATGTAATATGCAAAGTTGAAAAATTAGTAATGGTAAAAAAATATTTTTAAACAGTAAATATTGATCGTGATCATTAAGACACTACATATTTATATATATACACACTAAATTAACAAAAAAAAACTAAATTAAAAGTAGCTAAAAAACAAATTTTTTGCCTAACCATTGTAATCCCTTTGTTTTATTCTTATTTTTAATTTTGTGTCTGTTGGTTAACTAAGTATACATAAAACAAATATTTTTTATATTCTTGGGCTAATGTCGATTTAATACTAAAATAATATATATCGTAATTTTTAGTTTTAAGTAAGAACTGGAATATATTAAATTGTAGTATTAGTTTAGTTGTAGATTTTTTAGGATTTTGTTTTTGATTTTTTTAAATGCACCAGATTTTGACCAAGGTTTTGAGATGTTTTTCCCCGAGGGGTATATCATTTTCTTATTTGTTTTCCAATTAGAATTATGCATACGTTCCGCGGATATCAGAAATAAAAATTTTGATGTTGTTAAGTTGTTGAGGACAATAGATTTTATTATGTTTTAATTATGCATTATACTTTTAACAGAAACTATTTCTGTATGGTGTATTTTAAAATCGGAATAATTTGGCCATTCAATATCAAAATTGTTAACCAGTTTTAATTTATTCTTGTTCTCTTAACGATATATAAAATACTGACAAGTTAAAGTATTTACCGAAAAAATAACTACTATGTTTACCACAAATGAATGTTTCGTTTAAAAAGTCATTTTAACCAACATCCACTGGACTAATGCTATTATATCATGAACGAGACAAAGGAAGGTCTAAAACTATTTCGTGTTGTGCATTAAATAATACTTTTCTTTATAAAAAAAAGTACCTGTTTAAAATTCAAAGGACATAACTAAAGAGTGTCTCGATTGATTTTACAGCTGTCTTTATACCAGTAGCAGATAGCTATAGTTTTTGAATTTATTTAAAAACATATTTTGTAATATTTATATTTATATCTTGTTAATTGTAAATGATAAAACTAATTAGCAGAAAATCTAGGCGCAGGTCAAGTTCACGCCTGACGCACATAGTGTGTATATTACACACTATGTGCGTGTAATATTTTAAAGAATTTAGTGGTTTTCCCCCCTATCGTAAATTCGTTATCGCTCCAGATGAAGGTATGAGATTTGGAATGTAAATTTACATAAGTATTCTGATTACCTGTAAAAAAATGAGAAACTGATGTCAATTGGTTTGTGAGATATTCGATTTTTAAAACTCGCCCATTTTACTACTAACTTACCCACTGACTGACATTGACTCATGAAAAATATGGGACACTTTTCGAAGGAGTAGAAATTTAAAATTTGATTTGTAAGTAGGTTTTAGTATATAAGTAAAGTAAAAATTCTGAATTCTGCACGCCCTGAGACAGGAGTAATATGACATATTTAGGGGGTAGTTTAGAAGTTTACAATCTGATTGAACCTGAGTGTCTAAAATAAATGCAGGTATGATTTTAATTACTAAACAAAGAAAATTGCTTAAAATGAGTCATTTTTGTATTTCATATTCGCCCTAAAGGTTAGGTTCTACCTAAAAAGCAAGAAATACTGAGAAAAAAGGATGAGATTCCCAACATTTTTCCCTTCAATAAACTCAGAAAAAGAGAACATATCCTACGAAAAATACTTATGTCTCTATCCAAAAATTTCGGCCTTAAAGTACTGAGATTTAAAATTAGTCGAGGTTTTTTCCACAATTTTATTCCACCCTTTTTTAACAAGGCAAGTTTATTACTGACCTGTTTGTAATAATTATAAAAAACTTTAGTGCCTTAGTAAAAACACATTAACAGTAGAACCTCGATAACATAAAAACCTCGGCAACTTAAAAAAAAATTGTGTTTCCTTCCCTTCAAAACAGAAAACCTCCATTACTTAAAGTTTATAACCTCTATAACTTTAACAAAAAATTTTACCATAGGCCCTTGATAACTTATAGTAGTGCCCTTGGTGACCTCCATAACTTAAAGTATGTATCAGTGACTCATCGTTAGTAGGGATACAAAACAAAGGTTTTCTTTAGAACTTAATTGCTTTGAACTTTAGTCTTTTACTAAAACAGCTTGTTAACACACTCATAAAATTGAAAGATAATAAAGAAAACGTAAAATCAAACCAAAATTGAATACGCTAAACCTCGCATACTCTAACTCTCGATAAGTAAAAAATTCAATACTTTAAATTTTTTTACCTTTTCCTTAAGCTTTGGCATATTGAGGTTTAACCGTATTAATACCGACAGATCAGTTAAAAACTTGCCAAGTCAAAAAAGAGTGGAACAAAGCTGTGAACAGAACTTGATCTAATTTTACATCCCAATACACCAGATTCTTGGATAGGAACGTGGCCCTTATTTTACAAAAGTGTTTTTGGTGGGATACATGCTACAAGAGAAATATATTTCTTTAAATAAATTACGGTAACTATAGCTCGTGGAACAAATTTTTGAACCGCATTTTTTTACCACAAACGCTTAAAGTCAAAATTTGACATGTCCTAAGTAAAAAGATAGTTTGTTTCCAGGGATCCATGGCTATGCAGAAGAAGAAAAGACAGCTGATGGCAGCAGGTTTTACAGGCAAGGTACTTTAGTGGGAGATGCCATAAACATGAGATAGAACAGTATTCTGCTCAGAGTATAGGTGTTTTTCTATTACCGCACAATAGCGCATTATGCGGTACAATTCTCAGCACATTTTTTATGTAAGTGCTCTTATCGAGGCATAATCGGGCTTAGGATAACTTTTTAGTTCTCTTAGAGAGCAGCAGCAGCAGGGAATTCAGAAGTTTAAGATATGTTATGGAAATATCAGAGTATATCCTAAAATTCTATAAAATATCACTAAAATCGTTAAAAGTATTGAAAATCAAAGCTACCTATCCAAAAGTTTAATATTCCTTTTTAACAACGTTACTACAGTAACAAAAAAACTAAAAGATGCGCTACTTACTTTGTTTCTTTTCTGTAAAGAACCTGAGCTTTTTTAAAGCTGCCATATATTTATATTGTATTTGTTTTAAAAACATGCCCACAAGACTAAATACCCCGTAGATCTTTAGAACCTGGCTGATTATTGTATTGGCGACAGCAAACATATGTTTTTCTGGTATTAAACAGGATAAAACTTTTGATAATAAATTCAGTTTTAATTAAAGCCCTAAATTAAGAGGTATCTAAGCTAAGCTTAAATACCAGCTTTAACAAAAATGAATATTGGAGTAAAGAGTACAAGCGTCATCAAAAATATGAATAAAATTGTTTGTAGGGGATAAAAATCGGTTATTGCAAGAAGAAATAGTGTTGAGGGTTTATGGTGGGCCCTGCGATAATTCAGCATTGACTTGGACAAAACTAGTATAGTACCCATCCACAATAACCGAAAAACCTCGATTAGAAATAAAAGTGGAAAATTAGGAACAAATTTCAGGTGGAAAACTATAGAAAGAAGGTGTTTTCTCGTTTCGTACACCGAATATTTTAATCAATTTTATTCTTCTCGTTTCGTACACCGACCATTGTATCAAATCACTAACCAAATAAATACCATATTGAAAATTATTAAAATTTTGGTTAATAACCTCGACGTAGGGATAATTAAGACAAATTCAAAAGCCCTAAGTTTTGGTCGGTCATGGTTAATTCTAGTTAGTCAAAGCGGCTTTTTTTCCCAATTATATTTCAGACTTGCAAAATCACTTAAATAAGGAACAGTAAACTTTTCCGTTTAGGTAGATAGTTACAACATATATTATTATTAGATTATTTGAATATTATTATTATCAAAAAAAATATATATATATATATATATATATATATATATATATATATATATATATATATATATATATATATATATATATATATTTCTGCACCTTATATGTGAGCAATAAATATATTGATATTTAGTTATAAAAGTAGTTTTAATTCATTTTAGCATAATTTATGAACCATCAGAGACAGGAACCTACCTCAGTTTTTGGTGTACAAAACGAGATGTCGAAAGCTGAATAATTGATTATGTGTACGAAATAAGGATATTTGGGAAAATTTTTGAGGTGGACGAAACGCAAGTGTATAAAACAAGAATACATCAGAAAGAAAGTGCGTTCAGGAACCTATTATGCCAGAAATATAAATCTCTAATTAAAAGTGTTAGATCCCTTCTTAGGGACTAGATAGAAACGGCTTTTCACCACTCCAGAAAAATGCACGTGTTATAAGATATCTGAAAAAGGCCAATTAAGGTAAGTGCTCGCTGTACCAACATATTTATAGTAATTTAACAAATATTATGCAGATTTTTAAGTTATTATTAACTGATTAATCAAAATGTATAAGTGTAAATGGTAAAGAGTAAGAGAAAGAATAAATGGGACTAAAATACGAAAAAAATTAGTAAATGAGAACGAAAGTAAATGCCAGACCGACGAACAAACTAAGCTTGGTTTATTATGCATACTAAGTGTGCCTGCTACATTGTACCTAATCTAAAACTAGCTGGTTTTTTACTGCTTTTTCCAGCCATACATTTTAAAATACATTAACAATAGAGCAACTATTATTATCAGCTAAATTCAAACTTATAAGTAAGAAGACTGGCGTCCAGCATTTCTAAGATCACTTATTGGCAAATGCTACAATTTCCATAGCCAAGACATCCCCTCCACCTAGCCTCAGCAATTGTAGATACGACGTATTGTATATATTTTAATAATGAAGCTTTAGTTATTAATTAACCAGAAGCAATTTTACAAGATAAATTATTAGAAAAATGCTTCTTAGTACCATAACTAACCTTAAAGCTTATTATATTCATAATAATTATTATTGATATGCTATCCGACCTAGAAGATTCCTTGGTATTCAAAGAAAAATAGATGCGCTTGATCTAAAATATCTATCCAATCTTTTTTAGTCTCTTGTTTTCCAATTGCGAAAAACTTTAATTTTGGGAAAAAAAACGTCCAAAACATTTTTTGTTCTGTCTAAAAATTTGTTGCATATTTTTTATCAAAATTACCTAACTTTTTACCGATAAGACCGTTATATCTATTAAATTTTATCGTCACATTCTCTTGGAAATGGAGAATTTTAATAAAACAATGCAAAAAGAACCATGGCATGTGCCCGAGAGGCCTTTTTCTTATTCAAAAGACACCACGTCCGGCGGCAGGGCAAATTCGAACTCGCATAAATCAGATGATGACCGCTCGTTGCTACACACGTTATGGGTCGTGTCTCTTGCATTTGCAAAAGATTTCATTTGAATACAGGATACACTTACCGGTTAGAGCTTTAGTCAGGCAAATTTTAAGAATAACGTGGATAACATGGATAAAAAGGGTTGAAATACTACACACTACAGTGTAGTGGGGAGAAAAAAGTTGTTTGACCTCCCGATTTTTTTGTGTAGTTTTAATTTTTATAAAAATTTGGAATTAAGTTGCTTTTACCCTCTAGATCAAAGTTTGTATATACTTGAAGTGTGGTTTTTATTTTTAGTGGGTAAAACCACCCCTCATGCTGAAAAATTTAAAAACCATAAAAATTATGTAAAGAAAAATTATAGCTAAAATATGTAGAATGAATATATTTTTATGTTGTGAGTTATAATTTACATTATATTTGTACCCTTTCAATCCTTAAAAATTACCCTTTAAAACAAAATTCCAAAAAATTGTTTTTTTTTTATCTTAAAACTATTTAATAACGCTTATATTGTAGAACCCAACCGCTTTGTTCACACATCGTCGTTGTGGTTGGGCCCAGTAGGATCTTTTGGAACATGCGCTAGAGTTGCTGGTTATCGACAACTCTTGTTGCCACCGTAAGGAACGGGATCCGAAGCTAAGATGAACACAAGGCTTTAACTCAAGGTGTTAGCATAACGTGCTGATGAGTAAATGACATCATCTGCCTTAAACAGGTCCATAACGGTACCTCTGAGATACAGGGCGATCTCTTAGAGTATCTAGCCTTACTGCGGTAATGCGGGGCTCTGCCGTGGTGGTCTATTACTTCCCTAGCTCCAAACAGAATGAGGACAGAACCGCTTTCATAGGAAAAAAAAGTGACAAAGGTTCCCTGACTGAAACGGATAAATCCGTTTCCAGAGGTGCCACTCAAGGTCACAAGCAGACAAAGGTGCGCCGACCGAAACGGGTGAATCCGTTTCGAAAGGTGCCCCTGAATTCACCGGCGCCTGTTTCACGGGAAAGGGCTAATTCATCCCGAACAAACAGGTGCTTAGGAAGGGTTCCCTGAATCCAAACAGAAGGCGCCTAGGCGGAAAGAACCGCCTTTATAGGAAAAAGGGTTCCCTGGCTTTAAACAGAAAGCGGATAAGACCGTTTTCATAGGATAAGGCCGGAGATGCTGCCTTAGAAAGAACATCTGGTTCCTGTAACAAGGGCCTGTTAGCTACCCACGTCACTGGACCGGGAGAGGAGGGCATGATGGATCTAATCGTCTGCTCGTCATACTCTCCAGAAGACAGGAACACCAGGACACATCAGAACACATTGTGCTCGTGTCCGGTAGTGACAAGAGTAAAAGGAGATGTAAGAACTCTCTCCCAATCTAGTATTAGATTCATTAGAAGTCCGATCCTATTGGGAGAAATATAAAAAGGTGTGAGCCACAATAGACCGAGCGGTCGAAGTGGAGGGCGTAAAAAGTCCACTCACTTTAAACCTACCTACCTACTACCTATATTGTAGAAAAAATTATTTTAATAACTTTCGGTATAATAAATATTTAACTACAATAACTTACCTAACCCTTAATTTAAAAAAAAATACCCAAAAAAAAATAATAGCCTGACAGATCTATTAACTAAAATATTACTGCCTAAATTATTAGCAATTTCATTATTTTGCAAATTTTCAATCTTTAGAAACCACCTCTAGATATAAATAGGAAAAAAAATAGAATTACATACAAAAAATTATTTACAGAAAAAACTGCATATTTGCATACATAGACAAAAATAGAATTTATACAAACACAAGACTACGAAGTTTACCGGTTAAGTAGATTATTATGCTCCGAAGTGGGCTATTCGAATTTTTCGAAAAAAAATTGATTCGTTTTTTAAACATAGCCCCTTTATTTTTAACAAAAAAAGTTTTTTATAGAAATAATTTTGTAGGGTTTTTCAAGAGCTACAAGGTGTTGGTAAATTAAATCCCTTTAAATTCCTTACTTTTAAAATGGATGAGTTTAAAAGGCTCGAAAAGGTGGTGCTCGCTCGTAAATAAAGGCTTATAACGGCTATATCTCGCCAAATATTTATTGTACAGAAACTTTAAGCAAAGGGAAATCTCTGTAATTAAAAAGCTTCAATTTGGTACTCTATAATTTTTTTCGTATCTCCAGTATTTTGAAGAAAACGCCTTTTTTACGAAATTGGGGAAAATCGTTTTTCACTTAAAGCTCAAATTTTTCTAAAACTAAGCATTTTAAATTGGTCAAATTTCTGGGATGTTTTTATAATAAAATATATATATATATATATATATATATATATATATATATATATATATATATATATATATATATATATATATATATATATATATATATATATATATATATATATATATATATATATATATATATATATATATATATATATATATATATATATATATATATATATATATATATATATATATATTTATATATATATATATATATATATATATATATATATATATATATATATATATATATATATATATATATATATATATATATATATATATATATATATATATATATATATAATAATATATATATATATATATATATATATATATATATATATATATATATATATATATATATATATATATATATATAAACTCTGCTCAATTTTCATGCTAAAGACTTTTTTTATATTTTTTATATTTCTTTAAAATAGAATCTGGAAGTTTTCCTTGAAAAATGCAAAGTTTTTCTGCTATTTGACTTTAAAGCTTTCATATTTAGCATTTGACCAAAAAGCTAACCATTAACAAGCCGTAGTTCGGTCCGTATTGGTTGTAAAGAAATTATAAAAACAAGGACTTTTGTTCCATTGTTTTAAAAGCTACAATTTCATTTTGTACGGTTTTTTTGGATAAAATGGATATTTTTAAAGTTATTTGCTAAAACCCAATAAAAAAAAAGTCGATTTTTTCGTCTAAAAACTGTTACATTTAATCGCGAATAACTCGAAAAATATTAGCTTTACGAAAAAAAATGTAAAGAACATTTTTTACTTAGAATTACTCTCTTTACCGATTCCTGTAGTTAAAATGTAATAAAAAAATTTCACCCCCAAGATGGGCAACCACCCCCAGAAAAAAAACCCCTCGGCATGATATCCCTGGGCTATTCACTACCTTCTGTAAAAATGTTAGGTGAATCCATGTGAACGAAAAAATGTCGAGCCAAAATGCTTCATTTTCTGTATTATGAGCTTTAAATCAACAATATTACAGATAGTAAAATACAATTTTATTATTTTGGTATAAAAAGCATAATAAAAAAGTCTGACTATGGGCTCGTAATAATTTTTTATGTTTTTCTCAATCTAGAGTGATCAAATTATAGATGTCTGCCTCGGACACATTTTTGAAGGTTGTTGAAATATTGGATATTTAAATTTAAAATAATATATACAATTTAAATACCATATCCCTATAGAAAAAGTTATATTAACAATGTCACCGTCTTCAATAAACATACAAATAACTAAATTAATAGAATATTTTTTACCCATTAAATATAACTCTTATAGATAAATAATCCATAATATTAAAATAAACAATATAAATTCACTACCGTCAATTTCCCAAAATCACGAAACCAATTTTAACTGAAGCAAAACTTTATCTAAAATTATTTTATAAAAAAACAATTATAACAGTAAATTGTCCCTCATTTCCACCTTTATAGTCAAAAATATCTCAAAGATTCGTGATAATAAACCTATAGTTCCCATTTATTTTGAAATGTAGAATTATTTACATAAATAATGTGTGATCTAAGTGTTCATGAGCACGCAATAGAATATCATTATGCTATGTTACTTTAAATTTATTTTTAATAAAAATACCAATTCTATTAAAACGTACTAATTTATCTTAAATTAATTCGACGTTATGGTAATTTAATGGAGCTGTTATCGACGCCAAAATGGCGTTTAAAAGAAATTTTAAGAAACTGAGTGACTTTTTTAACAGAAAATTTAGATATAAGCCTATTTATTGGTTATTTCCTAAAAGATTAACCAAGTAAAATACTTTTTAATGGATATCACCTATTTATATGATAATATGCCGTGGTTTTTGACCATTTTTGTAACTGGTAGCATAAGTACATGTTTTGGTCAGTTAGGGTTAAGCGAATAGATTTAAAATTTCAGAATGTTTGTCAAGGTAGACCAATTTTTAAAACTTTAATAACAAGCTAAAACTATTTTAAAAATCGTTTTTCTTTGTAGCCTGCAAAAAAAAAATTAATTTTTTGCTTATAACATACAAGGGTTGTGAGGAAAAAAATATTTTTATTTAAAGAATTAATTTTACTTTGTTTCAGCTAAGGCTTTTTTAAACAATTATATTTGAAAAGAAGAAATATTGTCTGGCAGATATAAATCTTAGAATTTTGCCATTTCCATGACACAAAGAGTACACTACCTAATAAAAACATACACTTTTTTTCGTCTAATTGGAAGGGTTTATAAGTATGTTCTATATTATTGTGGGGGATTTATATTATAAAAAGTTCCTGTTGGGTATACAAGCCATGAAAGTTTTTACACAATGGAACCTATAGTTATAAACTATTACTAAAAGCTCTCAGCATTTCTATATCAAAATTCTTAAAATCTTAATTTAAATTTTATTTTTATTTAAGTATATTTTAATAACTTGCCACCGAACATAGATAAGTGTATAGATTTTTTTGATCTATGTTTTTTTTTCTTGTCTCTGTTTTAAGCGTTCTACTAGTTTATAGAGGTCAATAAGACTGAGCACACTCAGCCGCTATACCCCCCGGGACCACGACCCATATAGTAGAAATTTCCCAAAACATATTTAACATATATATATATATATATATATATATATATATATATATATATATATATATATATATATATATATATATATATATATATATATATATATATATATATAATATATATATATATATATATATATATATATATATATATATATATATATATATAACAAAGGTAATAAATTTCTTGGCACGGTCCAGGAGAGGGCCATAAAGTGAAACCTCTTAGTTTAACGAGCTTTCGAAAATATTATTTTTTCTTCAGGTCTACAATATGGAAAGAAAAAAAATAAATAAAAAGCAAATCTTTCATTTAGGTATACTTACAACTAAATGCATTATTTAGTTGGAACATCACAACATGAATTTTACAATGTATAGTAACAGGATATTATTAAGTTTATGAAAAATTATATTAATGTTTCTTAGTTCTAAGCTGATACATTTTTAAAATATTATAATGTTATTAAATGTAAGACTAGTACAGAATGGATGGATTTCATACCACTTTATCGTTTCAGGGTCTTTTTGTTAACATGTATTTTTAAGTTTTTTATTTTTGAATGCGAGTATAAGGTCCGGGCATATCTAGGTTAAAGTTAAGATATTGTTATCTTAACTGAAGATAGATTATTATGACTGAATGTATGTAATATAAAGTTGAAAATTAGTAATGGTAAAAATATTTTTAAACAGTAAGTATGTAGTGTCTTAATGACAGGGTCTTATCTCTCACATAAGAGCATGTTGTACGTGTATGTCTGTGTGAGGTGTAGGATCCTTATCTGTCACCTAAGGGTAAGTGTTTGTGCTGTGTGCCTGTGTATGGATTGTGTAACCCTTCTGTCACCTAGTTATGTGCGTATGGGTGTATATGTTAGGTATGTGCACCATCGTCACCAAGTATGTTGAGTGTGATGTGTGTGTGTGTGTGTGTGTGGCACGTAGTACCGAGAAAACACAAATTATAGATGTATGATGATGTTTTGTCTATTCCAGATTTTATGTTTTAACATTTACTTACAGCCCTTCGCCCATAGCATTACCATCTTATCCTAGAGTTATATTTAGGTCCAGTGTGTAAAGGTTAACAATAGAGAAAAAACAAAAACATAAAAAAAGGGGGAATGACTAGCCTACATTTTAAGTGAGGTTCAACTGAACGTAAAGAGGGACTTACAAAAGAAATGTTAGGTTATAAAGGAATGTTAGGTTAAAAGAAGAGAAAACCAGAGAATAAAAAAACTAAGAATCAAAAATCAAAAGTATTAAAAATTAATTATGCTTCGAAGCAATTAAAATGTTTTAGCTTGATGAAAAAGAACTATTGCAATCATTGTTTGTCTTTGTTTTAGTTAAATTGAAAGTGAGTAAATGACACTTAGATTGTCAATGTCAGTTTTTTTATTGATGCTGTTAGAATGTTTATATATCTCTATCATCTCTAGAACCATTTTTGTTATAATTCGCTCAAAATTCGTTTTTAATTAAAAATATGTCCAAGCGATTACAATGTTAAGACAATGCACAAGAGTTTTTCCAATCTACAATCACTTTTATGTTGTGTTAATCTATCTTGAGTACTCTAGACGTTTGTCCTACATCATCGCACTAGAGCAAGGAATACATATATTATATTAGATTTTCCAAACTGTCATCTTGTTTAAAATTTCCTATTGTTTAGGTGTTTAAATGAATTTTTGAATTGTCAGAATGAAACAATCTGGTTATTTTAGTTCTTTTTATATATGGAAAGAATAGTAAAAATAGGAGGATGTCTAATAAATGACTTATTTCGGGGTGATGCCGTTATTATCGCTGTCATGGGTGATTACTATTGCTGTATTAAAAATAAGCTTTGTTAATAATTTTTTGGAAAAGAGTTAAGTAGTAAAATGTTAAAGAGTTTTTTTAAGTTATTCTGTACTAATGATGCAGTGAGATTCTCATTATCCGGGTTTTTAATGCTAATATAGATTTATTTTGTTTTGGTATGACTGAGTAATAGTTGATATACCTGCCCGAGCTGTTTTTAGTAACCAGTCAAGAATGATCTGGCTTGCTTGTCTATTACTCTAGTGTCCAAAAAAGGTACACTATTGTTGTTTTTTCCACGTAAATTGTATGGTTCATTATATATTGAACACTTCAAGAATCTCGTTGATGCCATCTATTGGTACAGATGTTATAATATCATCAACGTATTTCTTCAAGAACGGAATTTGAAAAGATAACTTAGGTATACAGACTTCAAGTAAATCATCCATGACATACTGTGAGACAATAGGAGAGATTGTAGCCCCATAGGGTACCTAATATTTGTTTATAAAAATGCCATTAAATTTAAAATATGTGGTTTCCATAATGAATTTCAAACCTCCAGAAAGCCCTGCTGACTGAGTCTTGTGTGTAAAGAAATAGCTGGCCAATGTTTGACATGCTTTTCTGTATTAATGTATATCGTATACTAAACAAAGACACCATCAAGACTAATCAACACGTAGCCATCCGGGAGCCTTTCTCGTTAGCAAAATTAGCAAATTGAAAGGAGTCTTTAATATAGTATTCATTGCTGTCACAGTATGAATTTGTTAACACTTCGGTGATATAACTAGCTAATTTACTATTAGGAGCATTGATAGAGGAGATAATAGGTCTAAGAGATAAGAAGGTTTATGAATTTTAGGTAAACCATAATATTTAGGAATGTTTGATTATAAATTGTAAGTGTTTTGGTTGTCTCCTCAGTCAATTGTCCTTTAAACAAATTTCTAACAATTGCGTTTGCTTTTTTGTTGAAAAGTTGATGTAGGGTCACTAGTGAGTGGCAGGTAGTAGGAGCGATCTGATAAAATATTATTGACATTTCAGTGTATGCCGTTTTGTTGAGTATGACAGTTACATTTCCTTTGTCCGCCCTAGTAACAAACAACTCACTATTGCTCCCCAAAAAACGCTTTGTTTTATCGACTTATAAAGACTCCTTTCAATTTGCTAATTTTGCTAACGAGAAAAGGCTCCCTGGTACGTGTTGATTAGTCTTGATGTAGTGTCTTTATTTAGTAATATACCATATACATTAATACAAAAGCATGTCCAAACATTGGTCAGCTATTTTTTACACAAAGACTCAGTCAGCAGGGCTTTCTGGAGGTTTTGAAATTCATTATGGAAACCAATATTTTAAATTTAATGGCATTTTTTATAAACAAAATTAGTACCCCCATGGGGGCTAAATCTCTCCTATTCTCTCACAGTATGTCATGGATGATTTACTTGAAGTCTGTATACCTAAGTTATCTTTTCAAATTCCGTTCTTGAAGAAATACGTTGATGATATTATAACATCTGTACCAATAGATGGCATCAACGAGATTCTTGAAGTGTTCAATAGCTATAATGAACACATACAATTTACGGTGGAAAAAGAAAACAACAATAGTGTACCTTTTTTGGACACTAGAGTAATAAGACAAGCAAATAACCAGATCATTCTTGACTGATATAAACCAACCAGCTCAGGCAGGTATATCAACTATTACTCGAGTCATACCACCAAAACAAAATAAATCTAATATTAGCATTAAAACCCGGATAATGAGAATCTCACATGCATCATTAGTACAGAATAACTTAAAAAACTCTTTAACATTTTATACTTAACTCTTTTCCAAAAAATTAATAACAAAGCTTATTTTTAATACAGCAATAGTGATCACCCATGACAGCGATAATAACGGATCACCCCGAAATAAGTGCATTTATTGAACATCCTCCTATTTTTTACTATTCTTTTCTTATATAAAAAGTATAGCAACTAAAATAACCAGATTGTTTCATTCTTGACAACAATAAAAATTGCATTTAAACACACTAAAACAATAGGAAAACTTTTTACTAAACTTAAAGACAAGGATGACAGTTTGAGAAAATCTAATGTAATATATAGTATTCCTTGCTCTGAGTGCGATGGCGTATATATAGGACAAACGTCTAGAGTACTCAAAGATAGATTAACACAACATAAAAGTGATTGTAGATTAGGAAAAACTTTGTGCATTGTCTCAACATTGAATCAACTTGGACATATTTTTAATTTTAAAGAAACGAAAATTTTGTGTGTGGAGGCGAATTATAACAAAAAGAGGGTTCTAGAGATGATAGAGATATATAAACATTCTAACAGCATCAATAAAAAAACTACATTGAAATCAATGTCATTTACTCTAACTTACTCAATTTTAACCTAAAACAAAAGACAAACAATGATTGAAAGTTCTTTTTCATCAAGCTAAAACATTTTAAAATAACTGTCAACATAATTAATTTTTTTAATATATTTGATTTTTGATTCTGTAGTTTTTTTTATTTTTGGGTTTTCTCTTTATAACCTAACATTACTTTTATAACCTAACATTTCTTTTTAAGTAACCACCTTTACGTTCAGTTGAACCTCACTTAAAAAGTAGGCTGGTCTTTCCCCCTTTTTTTTTTATGTTTTTTTTTTTTTTCTCAGAACACTTTTATGCTACACTGGACCTAAATATAATTCCCAGGATAAGTGTATGGTAATGCTATGGGCGAAGGGGTAAGAAATATTAAAACATAACATCTGGAATAGACAAAACATCATAGCATAATTTGTGTTTTCTGGTCACGTACGTGCCACACACACACACACACACTCACACATACAAACACTAACTCTTAGGTGACAGATAAGGGGGTGCACATACCCCAAAAAACCCCATACACGCACACTAACCCTTAGGTATAGATAAGGGTTTACAAATACATACACAGGCACACACACACACAAACACTTACCCTTAGGTACAGATGGGTATACCTACAATAACAGTCCTACATACAACATGCTCTTATGTGGAGTAAGAGCCCGTGACTTTAAAAATTCATACTTACTGTTTAAAAAATTTTTTTACCATTACTAATTTTTCAACTTTGCATATTAATAAATTCAGTCATAAGTAAACATCTTCCAGTTAAGTTAACAAATCCTAACTTTAACCTAGATATGCCTGGGCCTTATATGCATTCCAAAAATAAAAAAATTAAAAAAATACATGTTAAATAAAAAGACCCTGAAAAAGAATAAAGTGGTATAGAATCCACCATTCTGTACTAGTCTTACATTTAATAACAATTTAATATTTTAAAAATGTATCAGCTTAGAACTAAGAAACATTAATATGAATTTTTCATAAACTTAATAATATCTTGTTACTATACAAAAATTCAGCTGTTGTTGATGTTACCAACTTCAAATAATGCATTTAGTTGTAAGTATACCAAAAATTTAGAAAGATTTGTTTTTTTATTGTATTTCTTTTTTTTTTTCCATATTGTAGACCTGAAGAGGAAAAATAAAAAATTTTAAAGCTCGTTAAACTAAGAAGTGTTTCACTTAATTAGCCCCCTTTTTTGACTAAAAGAAATTTTTACCTTGTTGTTTAACTGGTGGCCAAGACTTCCCCCTCCTTATTTTTATTTTATATATATATATATATATATATATATATATATATATATATATATATATATATATATATATATATATATATATATATATATATATATATATATATATATATATATATATGTATATATATATATATATATATATATATATATATATATATATATAGATGGTAAACCTTATGTAAAAATATTAAATAAAAATTTTATTATAAAAAAATAAAGAAAAGGGAAAACATAAAAAGAAATAAATTTCAAGGGTAAAATGGGTCATATAAATATAAAAATTGGATTAAAACCAAGAAAAGGATAAGGTACCTATGATAAAAGAATGAGAATTTTGAACTTTAAATACACAAGAAATAAAAATCACAGAAATTCATTCGGAAAATATCGGGGAAAACTGTTCATGAATGTAATAAATCTAAAAAAAGGGGAGTAAAATGTATGAAATAAATATGTAATGCTAATTTAATATTATATTTTAACAAGATATTTATAAATATACAGAGGGGTTTTGATAATAACCAGAATAAACATTAATGCATGATAAACCCTGGAAACCAAAAGATTGACT
>JAHBCN010009405.1:0-35351 GCA_019359885.1 Listronotus oregonensis
TTTTGTCAACATCTGTTTAGTAATTTCAGAAAAAAAAAAATAAAAAAAAAAAAACGGCACCATTGAATTTAAAAATGAATAAAAAAAAAGTGCTTGTTATAGAACTAAACAAGGAACTTATTAAGTAACGAATTATCAGTCCTTATTCATTTTTGGGTTTAAATTCGAAGGTACGGGGTGCCCCAAATTTAGTGAAACTTTCAAATTTAAAAGCACTTTATTTTTCTTTTTTTAAATATATTTTTTTAGGTCGTTAGATCAAATTAAAAACAAACATTTTTTTTATTTTAACCTTATCGAAATTTAAAAATTAAAATTTATTTTGAAAACTATTTTGGCATCTATTTCATAGTAATATCACTGGATAAAAATGGTAGGTGGCTACAAAACAATTTATTGACATAAGATTTCCTAATAACTTATTATTACCTAAAAATTTGGGTTTAAAAGTTACATAAATGTTAGCCAAAATTAAAAATTACGTTTTTTAACATTTAAAGGTTTTTCTTAAATTAACTAAATTAAATTAATAAATAATAATTTTAGAATTTTATAATATGTCAAAATAAGATTCTGAAAGTTAAATAACCTTCAATAAAAAAATTGTTTTTCTAGCCATCTATCATTTTTATTCATGGTATTACTATTAAAATAGATGCCAAAATGAGTTTTCAACGAATAATTTTAATGTGTTAGAAATTGATAGGGTTATAATTAAAAATGTTTGTTTTAATTCTTCATCTAACGACCTAAAAATATCAGGGCCCACACAAAAAAAAAAAAAAGTGTTTTTAAATTAAAAAGTTTGACACTAAATTTTGGACACCCTGTACATTTCAATTAACCCAAACATGACCTAAGCGACTAATATTACGTTACGTAATAAGTTCTTGTTTAGTTCTATTAAAAAAGCACTATTGTATTTTTATTCATTTTTAAATTCAATGGTAAAAAACAGTTTTTTTTTTTTTTTTTTCTGAAATTACTAAACCGATGATGAAAAAATTTTTTGAAGAATATAAATGACCACAAAGTACCTAAATATACAAAAATACAGAGCATTCCATTTTAAAAATGCACCATCGTGACGTCACATTTTTTTGTGACACCCTTTAACCAAATTTTTTTTTTCCTTAAATACCCCGTGGTTAAAGGTAATTTCAAAATATGAAAATTTTACAGTGAATAATAAATGAGCTACCTAAGACGGGAGGTGAGCTGCAGGACCCTTTTTATATATATATATATATATATATATATATATATATATATATATATATATATATATATATATATATATATATATATATATATATATATATATATATATATATATATATATATATATATATATATATATATATATATATATTATCTTGGGACCTCCACGAAGCCTAATGATAAATTTTTTTGTGGAATATAGTGAAAGCTATAATGGTCTAACTAACTGACTTTGACTTTAACATAACTTTTTAAAAACAGAGCAAACTAGTTCTTCATAATACAGGGTTCCCCATAATAGACTACTCATTTTAATTGCTCAGTAAAATCGTTAAAACCTAATAAAACTAACATTTTATTACACTTAATTACAATCCACTCTTAGGGAATTTACTATAACATACGACCTATCCAAACTTTTAAAAATTACGTCTTTTAAGTAAGTGCCATTAACTTCAACGCACCTTTCAAGATTTGACAAGCAATGATTTATGACACGATGAAGGAAAACCTGATCTATTCACTGAACCTCTTCAGGAATTCGGACTTTAAGATCTTGAATGTTTTTTGCAAGAGTTTGAAAAACCTTTGACCTTAAATAGCTTCACAGAAAAAAGTCTGGTGCAGTTAAGTCCGGGGACCTTAAAAGCCAATTTAAATCCCCAAATAGTCAAATGAGTCGGCCATAAAACACTTCTCGCAGAACTCTTTTAGAGCTTTTAGCGGTATGTACTGTCGCTTCTTCTATTAAGTTACTCTTTATGTTTTTACGCAAAAAAACTCGTTGTTGAATTAAATAGTCCATGAGAATTAAAACTAAACATTAAATTATGTGATAAAACCTAATGATGCTTTATTAGAAAAATGACCTGTTACGAAAATAAATTTTTCCTAGTTTTGTGACAGGTGCCTACTGCCTACTCAATTAAAAATATGTTGGTTTAAATCCCAAAGCCCATAGAAGATAATAATATAAAAAGTACTCTATTATGGGAAACCCTGTATATAAAAAAAGTATAATTTTCAATAATATAAAAATATTCTGGAGAAAAGCTAAATAATTTTTGCTTAAAATGTATGTTCTTAAATTTTGGGATAAGACTAACACAAATACGAAAATTAAATTTTGATTTATAGACTCAGCCTTAAACAGCTGTAAAGGTATACTAAACAAATAAATAAGGTCTCTATTTATAAAGCCAGCATATAGTTCCCTATCCCGAACAAATAGCAATTATCATTTTATTGTGTAATAAACACAAGAAAATGGTGGTGGAACGACAACGTTAAGCCAATAAAGGTGCATGAGTTGTACGACACAACTGGGATTTCATAAACCTTTTTACCGGATGGCGTTTTGACGTTTCATAACAACAATAACAATAAAAAGAAGTGCGGGCAATTACCAGATATAAAATTGCCCATTGGCCGACCATTTGTCAGCTTACAAATGTAATAAAATTATTTTTAATTGCCCTCCAGGTGGATGTCGTGCAGAAGTGGACTGAGGATTACTTTTTTGGGACCATCACTACAGGCAACTTTCGAACAATCAAATTCAGACCTTAGATGTGTGTGTGTTAGTGAAATATTATGTATTTAAACAAAAAAAGCTTAGTTTTAACATGTTTTTTAAATTAATATGCTTTAATGGTTGCATAAGGATTAGTTTGTTAGATGGCGCCAGAATCGTTTAAATCTTATTTTGATTTTACAAAACTTTAATTTATTCTCTCGGTGACCCTTCGTCAGTGGTTTCTCGGCTTACAGCAAATGTGATTCTCTCTATAAAAGGTGTAAAATGTATTATCTTATCAAGGGGTTTCTTTTTTTAAACCCCTTTAAATTTTTAAATTTTTTGCCGATACCTCTAACTATATATTTCTAAATATATAAATATAAAATTTTATATATATATATATATATATATATATATATATATATATATATATATATATATATATATATATATATATATATATATATATATATATATATATATTAAGGTGGCCCACCACATTCATGGTTTTTCTACAAGAAATAAAAAGGGTTGGAAAAAGCTTTAGCAAGTCATATTTGGTCTGGGGGGAGATATTTTTAAATTTTTTTTTAATCTCTAGAAAAAATAAAGGTATTATTGTCATAATTCTTATACCTAAAATGGTCGTATCTGAGAAATTTAGAAATTTAAAACAGAATTTTTTAAAAAAATTGTTTACAACCTTAACAATAAGGAGCTGCTCTAATTAAATTTACTGCTTAGCTTAAGGGTTTAAGTTAACTATTACAAAAAAATTTTATCGTATTATACAGAGTGGTGAAAAAAATTCCCTCAAAATTTGGAATACATTTTATTAAATAACTTTCTAAAGTTAAATGGAACACCCTATATTTATGGCCTATTTTAACGCAGAACTAGATTTCTTTAACAATATTAGGGTTTCCTATACCTTTCTTTTCTTTTTATATTTGTCTTTGAATATTTTCTTTATCTTAAAAATGGAACACCCTGTACTGTAATTAAAAACATTTTCATTAAGGGTCCAGATTCGCTAAAAGCATAAGTTTAAATTTTTAAAAATAAGATGAATCTGAAGCAAAATGCAGGCAAAATAAACCCAATTTTTGCCATTTCTAAAATATTAAAGCATTCTTTAAAATAAGAATCAAAATATAGTAAAAGGTACACCTATCTTAATTATTGTTGGAACGAATTATGTTAAAATGCCCTTGTTTCTTAGCAAATGTATTGGACTTTATGGTAAATTAAATCCCAAAATAATACTTTAATGGGGTCAATAAAAACATACATTTCAATATGACTATCACCAAAGGTACGATTATATTTATATTTTTTCAATAATAGTAGGCTTTGACCTAGATGACGTTAATTATTATATGCAAACAAAAAAATTTGACTTGCATCAAAAGTATATGCCCAAAGGTATTCTAACAGGCGTCATCCTATACAGTACAGAGTGTTCCATTTTTAAGATAAATAAATTATTTACAAGTCAAATATAAAAACGTCTTTTGCATAAAAAGCAGAAGAGGAGGTATAGGAAACCCTAATATAGTTTTAAAGGAAATCTAGTTCTGCGTCAAAATAAGCCACTAAATATAGGGTGTTCCATTTAACTTTAGGAAGTTAGTTAACAAAATGTATGTCCAAACTTTGAGGCAATTTTTTTAATTGATAATATTAATAAAATTTTTATGTAATATTTAAAACTTAAACTCTTAAGCTAAGCAGTAAATTTAATTACGAGCAGCTCTTTATATGTTACAGGGTGCAATTTTTTAAAAGTATGGTCTGAATTTTTTAATTTCTCTAAATTTCTCAGAAACGGTCAGCTTTAGGTATAGGAATTATAACAATAACTCACCTTTATTTGGTCTATAGCATCTAAAAATAAAAAAAAAAATGGGGTGTTCCATAAGAAAAAATATAACTTTGATATGTACTTCTTTTTTGGGTCACCCTCATATTTCAAAATAAATTTAAAATATGCTCCCACAGACCAACAATATGTGCTAAAGTTTTTTTCAACTCCTTCATTTCTCGTAGAAAAACCGACGCGAATGTGGTGGCCATTTATATATATTTTATATATATATATATATATATATATATATATATATATATATATATATATATATATATATATATATATATATATATATATATATATATATATATATATATATATATATATATATATATATTCAACTGTAGAATGATTACTTAGGCAATTACTAATACAATTAGGGCTTTCTAATTCAAAATTAAGTAAAGAATATCATTAAAACAAAAACAAAATATACTGTCGGAGAAAAAACACAAATCAACACAAAAGTTTGGTTATGTTGCGAAGAATGGAAGGCAAAAAAAGCAACAAACAAGTAAGAAACAAATGTAAAATTAAAAGGTGAAACATAGAGTTTAGTAAACTGTAGTGACTATTACGTTTAGTATGTCAGGTTATAAACCTACTAACGTTAACAGTCATAATTGGTAAACTTGTTTACATAATATTAATCCTGGTTTAATTATTAAAAATTTAGGAATTAGAAAATGAATAAATTAAAAAAACTACTCGTTGGACAGCGTTAGCCATAAGCCTATTTAAAAAAAAAAAAATAAAAAAAAAATTTTTCGGAAGATTAGCTTTTTAACTTATAATTTTTACAAAAATGGTCAGTTTTAGCAGTTTTTCCGACTTTCTCCGATTAGCGCCAAATTTAGTATGGAGATTTTGAGGTCGCTAATTACGAATTTGGAGTCAGATTTGCAAAATTCAAGATGGCGGATTCAATATGGCGGACCAAATTTTAAAACTCTTTTGATTTGGTACATAGAAGTTTTAAAGGTTATTGATCATGAATTTTGGGTCAGATTTTCAAAATGAAAAATGGCGGTTTTAATATGGCGACAATTTCTGAAAATCTGACCTTAAATTCGTAATCAGCGCAATTATATAATCTAATAATTTTATCTTACTCAGAATGCACTGATAAGGTGTTATAGAGTATCTATTATTAGTCTTGTGATGAAACTATTTATTAAATTAAAAATTGTCACACTAAAAGGGATGATGGGATTTTTTTAAAAGGTTTTTCTATATAAGAAACAGTTAAAAGCTACAGACTTTCGTTTTTTACGTTCTAGGTACCAAAAAGCTTTCATTTTACACTGTAAACTAAATTAGATATTCGTGGGGATTCAGTAATTACTTTAAGTCATATTAAGGGAGGATAACGTTTTTAAACTTTCTTTTAGTTTTTTTTTTTTTTTTAAATTTGATTTTCTGAATGGAGAATCTTTTAGGAATATTGTGTAAAAATTTGAGAGAGATCGGAGCAAAACTAACGAATATACAGCGGTAAGTAAGGTAAGCCGATAAAACTCACTTGTGAAAGTTTAAACAAATTTTTTAGTGTTCAAAACTTTAAAGCGTTTCTCCTACAACTCACGTTTTTAAAGTCGGCCCCTTAGAACTTCAAAACTACTGCACCGATCCTTTTAAAATTTTGAACACTATTTCTGTACATAATTTACGAGGTAACACCGGAGAGTTTATTAATATTTTTTATTTTACATTAACAAATTAGCCGATTTTTTTTGCAAAAATCACGTTTTTTACTTTAAGATGTTCCCAAAAATTGAAATATTTAAATTTCGAAAAACCCTCCCAGCGTTACCTGGTGAAAGAGATAATCTAACAAAAAAATTTGGTTTTTTGATTTCATATGATCCAGCACCTAGTTATGAGGCACCATAATTCTACTTTTTTCCGAGACGCTTCCAAATAATTGCTGCCATTGCCGTATTTTTCAATATTTCCTCATAAAAATTTGACTTAATATTTTTTAAATGTTATACTTTAATATAGCATTAAGTCTTATAATAGATTTTAATTGTGTCGTCTAAAAAAATTCTCAAAAAATTTGCCTTTTTTGCACGAATTAAGGTAACCCTCACTTAACATCTTTAACAATATTTTGTTATGTGGCAGCTTGAAGAAGTAATTTCAAATAGCTCGATACGGACCTGAATTTAGTAATTCGCAAATGGGTTTCGCACGCACCGTTGACTAATTTTAATTACACCTCTAATTACCGCGTTAATTAATATAAGATATTTAGTCGGCGCGGCGACGATGCACCACAAAAACAAATATGTTGATTAATTTCTACATTTTTAATTTATTTTCCTGTATTCTTCACAATCTACCGGAAAAATAAAGAATGAAAAAATGGTAATTCATTATCAGATTAATGGTGTTGTTGTATTTATTTATTAATTTCTTAAGGGCCTGAAAAATTATTTGGTAATGTAATGGTAGTCTCAAAAATACGTGTACAGGATTCAATAACACTAAAATCTTTGACTTCCATTATCTTTATTTGTTAATTGATACGCAACCTTTCGGTTTGTGATGTTTCTCCAACCGTTTTCAAGTGATGACTAAAAACTATTCTTAAAAGCTACGACTAATATATTATTTGCTGCGACCGAATTGTCACGGTTCAGCAAAGGCTGCCTGATATTCGGAATATCGATACTAGGCTTGCTAAATACATTTTGGTTGGTTAAAATTATTACAGCTTTTTTCTTTTCTTCCAGCGGGTTTCTTTATGAATAATTTTTGATTTCGACCATTGTATGTGGTGTTGTTTTGACCAAGTGTGTTCAGCATTCCCTGATACAACGTTTCATCTCGTTCCGTATGTTTTTTGTGTTCTTTAACTCTAACTTTAAGTGGTCTTTTGTTTCTTTTTTGTTTTTTTAAAACATTGTCACAGAGCACTTCCTAGTGCTCTGTGACATTGTTGTCCGGTCTCGTCTCAGTAAAAATACTTTTTAGAGTGGTTTGAGATTTAAATGTCATCCTGATATTATAGTTATTCGCGATTCTGCGGATCTTTTTCGAAGTTCCTTTAATATATGGAATTATCATAAATATTTGGTTATGTAGAGTGTCGTTCAAGTTAGAGTTTGTTGTCTTATTTGGATATTTTTCGATTGCTTCCTTTACCACTCTCTTACTGTATCCGTTCTTCTTAAGATCCCTAGCTATGTTACTTATTTCTCCTTGCAGGGATTCCTTACTGTTACATAAGGTCACTGCGCGGTTATATAGAGTACGTATGACTCCTTGCTTCGTTTCGGTAGAGTAATTGAAATTCTGGTGTAAATATTGTCCATGTGGGGAGGTTTTCTGTATACCGAGGTTTGTATAGGTCAATTATTCCGTTTTTGTTCCTTCTCCCTTAAGGAAACATGTACAGAATATTATGACAGACACTTGACGCCAAAATAGGACGACTGCTGCCAGCTCATTTATACATCTGAAATTGCTATGTTTAGTTAGTAAAGGGTCTCAAACATTTTTTTTAGAGAGTAATTCTAAGTGTTTTTTTTTTGTAAAATGGCAGACATTTTGCCCATTTGTTTAAATAATTTTATCTTTAAACTACGTTATTTAATCTAGGCGTCCAGGCCAAGTTGTAAGTGTTTTTAAAAGTTCTTAGTGGGTTTACTTGCCTGAAAAGTCACTAGAGAATGGGACCACTTCGGCCCTGGTCCCGGGGAATAGCGACTGAGTGTATTTAGCCTTAATGATCTCTATAAACTGGCAGATTGCCTGAAACAGAAAAAAAAAACATAAAATTTAAACCACCTAAATGAAAAAATAAAATAGAAATTAAAAATGCATTTCTAAGAAATTTGTTATAAAATTTAGAAAATTCAAAAAACTTTTTTATTATTTATGACGTTTTGTCAATAATGACATATAGGTTTGTTTTGACTAAGGTAGGTACTTATTATTTTTTAAAGAGACAAAAAAGTGTGGTGTGTTAATTAATTTTAAGTTTACCTGAAAAAACTTCAGCATTAAGCATAGGTAACAATGTATCATTTAAATTAACAAATATTGATACTACACATTTATCTTTACGTTTTTCGAACAAATTTCCTTTACTAAAATACTAAAAGCATGCCAGCTTACTATGTGGTTGTAATCAAATGCGTGTTGACAGACTTTTAATTTGTGAATTTTTATATTAATAATGTATTTTTATGTTCTTTTATGTGTTTGGCTAATGGTCTGGAAGTTTTATCTCTATAAAATTTATTAAATCTAGAAGGGATCTTATAAATAATACTTTTTGTGTTTTTGTTTATATTGTGTGGTTTTGTTTTTGTTACTTAAGATCTGATAGCCTTTTGTATTTTAATAAAGACAGTATGTACACATATTAAATTTATTTGATAAGCCAGGAATATAAAGGGTGTTTTAAATTCGACTCTCACCATTGGACTCAGAAACGGTAAGAGATACGTCGAAGTTAAAATTGGGGCAAATTTGCTGTAGAGGAGCCCAATAATACACCGTTGAAAATTTGAGGTTATATTATGTACTTTTGAAATATGGCGGCAAAACTAAAACTTGCGATTTTTGTTTTTATTTTTTAAGAGTTTTTTTTCAGAAGGTAGAAAAAATCTAAAAATATTTTCTTGTTGGAATTTTTTACATTTATGGACGAAGTCAAATTTTTTTTAAAACGTTTCGTTTTCGCTAAACCATCATCAGCTTAATTTTTTTAAATGCTTTCCTCGATTGTTTATTGCATTTTTTTGAAGTATATTTAATCCCAATTACAATGATGTATAACAGTTAAGATTTTTCTGTTAAATAAACATATTCTTCATAAGAGACAATAAGTCAGAAAAGAAAAGCACATGATTTTTTAAAAGAGCATTTCATATTTGTTAAATAAATATTTAGTGTTATACATGTTTGTAATTGGGATAATAAGGGTTAAAAAATTTAATAAAAATCCAGTGCCGTGTTCAAACAAAATAAAGTTGATAATGATTTAACGAAAACGAAAAGTCGTAAGAAATTTTTAACTTCACCAATACATAAAGCGCAAAAAGTTTTAATAAGAATGTCTTTATATAATTTTTCTAACTTTTGAAATAAGCTAGTAAAAAAAAACGAAAATAAAAAATTTCAGTTTTTCGCAATATTTTCAAAAGTACAAAAGATAACTTCAATTTTTCAAAGGTGTATTATTGGGCTCCCCAATACGCCCCGTTGCCCCAATTCAAACTTCCTCGTATCTCTTACCGTTTCCGAGATCCCGATAGTGAGGGTCAAATTTGAAACACCCTGTATAGTAAAAAGGAATTTGTGATAGATCTATTTTTATTTCGTCTTAAATTTGGTTGTTCAAATTTTAAAAAGCATTTGTTTGTAAAATCAAGGGGATAATTTTTTTGAACTAAAATATCCTTTAAAAATTCTTTTTATTTTATTTATTTTTATCTAAAGGTACTCGTAGATAGGTCTTTTAATTTTTTTTTTGAGTTTTTTTTTTGTTTTTTTTTTTCTTTTAAGCGATCTGCCACTTAGTCGTTATATCCCGGGACTAATACTGAAGTGCTCCCATTTTCTAGAAACTTTCCAGCTAGGTAAACCAACAAAAACTTGTAAAAACATGAAGCCACCACAAAAATATACATATTTATACGGCTTTCTATTGGCGAAATCTTATGAGTCTGTATAAATTTTGCACATGTATATTTTCTAGACTCCCTGTATAATATGCAAGAAGGCCACCTTACATAGTAGACTAATTTAATTTATTTTGGTTGAAAATGGAGGAACTTCCACCTAGCTAATATTTCATCTTAATTACTTAAGACCACCCTCCACCTAAATTCATTCTAATACACAAAACCGAAAATATTACACGGTTCCATAAATTTAATATGTCCAATAACCTTTCCCTTCAGTTTAAAAAATTCCATTATTAATAAACCTGTGTTTCATCTGACATTTTAATTTATTCCAACCGTCCAATCATAATTTAGAGAACAGCTGAACATCTGCCCGGGCCAAGATGGCTGATTACTTTTTTCTCATTAAAAAAAAGGAAAAAGAAATGGGTGGATCTGAAATGTATTTTTTGGAACTGATTACCCATGGTTTTCTTTTCTTTTTGAGACAGCCTTGGGTGCCTGAGGACCCGACATAATTTGGTGGAACCATTTCAAACATTTGTTAGATTGGTATATATTCCATGGGCGTAGAGATCAATATTACAATTTTTATTCCGACTATATTTCTTTATCTGAGGTAGGTAATTATAATAAAACGTACAAGTTTTAAGATTTAGCGGACAAGGCATTTGCAGGTGACAATCTAAACACTTTAGATATGAAAGATCACAGAAAAAAAATTGGCCTAGCCAAATAAAAAACTTGTCTGGAGCCAAATTTACTCAAATAAACGAATATTTTTTAATACAAATAAAGAAATGGTCCAATTTACTATTTACATTATTAACAATTTTATTAATATACAATTAATTTAATTTAGATAATACGAATTACTAATTAATAATTGACACAAAATATTTGTTTATTTTACATAATTGCGCAGTTATAAAATTTAACAACATACTTATTTATTCCTTAAAAAATATTGTCTAACAAAACGGGTTCTATTTCGTTGAGGTTAAAAAGAATCTTTGATGCTTGATTGATTGATTGATTGATAAACTAAATGCACAAGTTGAGGTTTTGTCCGCCTCGACACTGCAGCCTACAGGGCTTGTTGTATCTCTTGTGTATTTATTTCAGTTAAAAGGTTTGACACCTTAGACAGGTGTAGTAGCCCTTTTACTGTTCTTTTCTGGTTCTGCAGCCTCCTGGTGGTTAGTGTCCACCATGAGGTTTTGATTTGTTCTCCAGTATGTAAGTGCAGGGCACTCATATATGATGTGAGAGGCTGTCTCTTCCTCTTCGTCACATAGTTTGCAGGTTCTTCTCTAAAGATGCCCATAGTGTGCATATGTTTTCTTAGGGTGCAGTGTCCGGTTATTAGTCCTGTCACTATTCTAATCTGATTCCTATTTAGTTTTAGTAATTCACTTGTCAATGCTTTCGATGGTGAGTCCAACATTGATTTACTGTGATTTTACCTTGGAATGTGGTTCCAGTATGACTGATGTTGTGTTTGAATCCACCGAGTCATGTAGCCACGAACCGAGGCTTTTGGTATTCCAAAAACAGGTTCAGGACCCACAAACATTGCTGCGGAGCCTCGCCTGGCCAGGGAGTCTGCATTTTTCATTGCCCTGTATTCCCTGTGTCCTGGCACCCAGGAAAGTGTAACTTTGTTGTGGTTAGCCAGGTTTAGGAGGCATTGCAGACAGTTCCAAACCAACCTTGAGTTGACTTGTTGAGATGCCAAAGCTTTTATGGCCGCTTGACTATCAGAGAAGATAGTAATGTCCCTGCCCTTATATCTCCTCCTCAAGTTTTCTCGCAGACAAAGTTCAATGGCATATATTTCCTTTGATGCTTAGTCGACATAATTTGTCATCGTTGCTTTCCCACAATATTTTTCTTTTTTAAAATAAATCATTTACTTATTGGGAACAACTAAATATTTTGTAGATGATCATCAGGGCCGCCGCCAGAAAAAAAAATGTAGAGGGGGTCAAAAAGTTAGGGTTAATTTATTAGTCCAGAATTAATTGAATTTAGAACACTAGTAAAAGTACCACAACTTTAATTTCTAAATAATAATCATATTTACTTATATTTCTAGGCGATATTGCAAAAAATTTAAGGATTTAGACCCAGGGGTCGACAGACCTCCCCTGACCCCCCTGAGGGCGGCCATGATGATCATAGATAAAATTATTTAAATTGCATACATTTTTAACCTTACTGGCAAGAAAAAAAATATCTGCTCAAAATAAAAACAATACTGTCTAGAGTTAACAAGCTTCTTAACTTCACGTTTCGTACACCTTAAAAATTCCTTCCAAATATACTTATTTTGTACACAAAATTAATTATTTAGTTTTCGACATCTCGTTTCGTACACCAAAAACTGAGGTTGGTTCCTGTCTCCGCAGAATTGCAGCCTAAACGGAAAAGTTTACTTATTTATCACGTCTGAAAAATAATTGGGGACAATAAAATCCCGCTTTAACTAACCAGAAATAACCATGACCGACCAGAACTGAGGGTTTTTTAATTTCTCTAAGTATCCGTACGTAGATGTTATTAACAAAATTTAAATCATTTTTAATATGGTATTTATCACGTTCGAAATATAATTGAGAAAAAAGTCGCTTTAACTAACCAGAACTAACCATTACCGACCAGAACTGAGAGCTTTTAAATTTGTCTATATTATCTATACGTAAAAGTTATAAAAAAAACGGTCGATGTACGAAACGAGAAGCATAAAATTAATAAAACAAATAAATAATAGACAAAATTGATATATACAGGATGGATATTTTTTTGTTCAATGGTAACATCCATTTTTTATTTCGGAGTTGGATAAGAGCCCATTTTTTTATGCGGTGAGATAATTTTAAATATGTGTGAAAACAGCAGAGAAACGCTTTTATAGTTTTAAAGTACTAAATTTAATGGCATTAAAAACTCTAAAAAGAAACTAAATTAAGTGTTCAAATACTGCATGTTGGCTGCTTGACAGCTATACCTTGACATTAAATATTGGATTGTTGTCAAGTGTCAGTGATTTAAAGTTAAACTTTGTTAAATCGTTTTTCAAGTTAGTTCTTTAAAGAATTAATTTAAGATTTTTATATTAAAGCAGCGTATTTAAGGTATTTTACTTGTATTTATTTATCTAATTGAAAAAAAAAACGAACTTTTTATCATCTATGAACCGAACTATTAACAATCAAATTGTGCATTATTAACATTGTCGATATTTGACATGTATGAAAGCGCTGCATTCAATTTGGGAAATCTCGAAAACGGTTCTTACGATATTTTTTAAAAACTAACGCAATATAAATCGAAGTATTAGAAAATTAAAAAAAAACGCTAAATTTTTGACCTTTTTGTTAAAAAAGATATTGATTTTTTTAAGTTTATCAAGTCTGTTTGTTATTAAGAAATAAAATACACTATTTTATTCTTTTTTACGTAATCGCCCTTATGGGAGGTGTATTTTAGGATTAGGTGGGTCCAAAAAATGTAGCATAGTGTAAAATATATAACGAACAGACCTTATGTGTTGTGTGTACAGTCTCCTACAAAAATAATATTTTCAAGCATTGAGAACCTCTAACTTCCGGTAAAACGTATTCAATCTTATTTAAAACCGCGCTAAATTTGGGGTTTATTCAATATACTGCATCACGAATTAAACAAAAAAAAAAAAAATAAATGCTTACTAGAGATCGAACGCTGTTAGAACAACACCGATACGTCACGGTTTTATATCAGTTTGCCATATGAGACCGTGACGTATCGGTGTTGTTCTTACAGCGTTCGATCTCTAATATAAAAAGCCGCTTATCTGACCTGCATAAAACCAAGGAAGTTTAAAGGTGTATGGAAGCCCAATGCTATGGCCCATTCGATCAAAAAATGTCCAGCCCAGTATGAAAATAACTGTCAGAGTTGGCCCCGCCGATTCTGCGCAATAACAAAATTCCACGAAATAATTTAATGTGTTGCCTCTACACACTGATAAATCAGTGTGAAGTTAGCCAACACATTATAATTTTATGAGAGCCGGAGTACCGTTTTTTGGATTGATCAAAACCTTCTTATTTTAGTGATTAGTGTTTATTAAATTGTGACTATAATTTTGTTTTTATTGTTTGTTACTTATAATATCGTAACAAAATAACTAGAGGTTGTATGGTTTTGTCTTGCAAATTCAAGGGCAACATACCCGTCTTTTTAACTTTAGGTAAGTATTTTTTATATTTAAATTAGGTTCTTCTTATAAGACGTAACGTTAGGTAACCGAATAAATAATAATATATCAATTATAAATAATAGAAAATGAAAATTTCATAGGAAATATTAGTGAGAAAAGTAAGGCAATCTTAACTATCTTTTAGATGATTTCCACAATGTTAGTGTATTTCTGTGGATTATTAAAAAGAAATAAGGTTTACATTTAGGTACTTTTATTTCATTTAATAATTTAGTACACTCTTTTAAAGGATCAAAATTATTGATTACTGGGCAGACCAGGCAAATTTTAATATATATAATTATATTATTAATATAATCTAATTGAATGAAAGGAAGTACAATTTTGGTACGGTTTTTTGGGGCGCTGATTACAAATCTAAAAAAAAATCGGCAATGTTTCGTTTTCGAGATATTCATCATCAAAATTGAAAATCAAACTAACCTTATTTACACTATTCCTCCTTCTTTTTGCACAAAATTCTTGATTTTTACACTAAATTGGTACACAATATTTCACAAACACCTTTAAAAAAAAAATTATGTTTTATTTACGACTTGTTTACACTTTTATTTTTTAAGCAAATATGGCTGCTGTCTTTGAACTTAAAAGTTCGCAATTTAATGGAAAAAAGATGTAAAATAAATAAAAATACAAGGTTTTAAAAGGTGTTTATAAAATATCGTGTGCCACTTTAGTGTAAAAATCAGGAATTGTGTACAAAAGAAGGAGAATATAGTGAAAATGAGGTTAGTTTAATTTTCAACTTTGACGATGAAGATCTCGGAAACGAAACGTTGCCGAAAAGATATTTTTTCAGATTTGTAATCAGCGCCCCAAAAAACCCTGTATACCAAATTTGATCGAAATCGGAGAGGAGGCAACTTTCGAGACAATACCATTTGTTTAAAAATAAATTAGATTTTTGGTTTCTTAATCTTGCATTATTAACTTTTAAGCTCGACATACTGTAGATACATAATATTTAACGGATACTGTTGCAATGGATACTCAGATACCAAAGGTTACTAAACATTTTTAACCACTGTTATTCTGTCTCATGAATATTTGTTATTAGTGAAAAGTATATGCCTAAAAAGCAGTTATAAAAATTTTCACTTTTAAATGTACAACCAGAATCTTAGGATTAGATTAAACTCATTTACACTATCTTGCCCTTCTTTTATCACAAAATTGGTGATAAGTACACAATACTATCATACAATGTTTGAAATTTATTTTAAAAAATCGTGTTTTTATTTATTTACAAAAATTTTTGGTAAAAATACAAAACTTCCAAAAATATTGATCATTTAAATAAAAGGCAGTAAAGTGGCGCCATCTATTCTTTCCATATTATATCAGATAATATAAAATCTAATATTACACAATAATTTTAAATATTCTATGTTAGTATCGTTTAATAACCAACAATTTTATGCAAAAAATAAAAAAAAGTGAATGTTGGAATTTGACATTTGATGATGTCAATTTTATAGATAGTAACAAAGAATTATGGAAATCCGGCCCTGACCTACTATTCATTGCGCAAATTGCGCGGGTCCAACCCCCCTATTCCCGCTGCCCTGCACGCCTAGACAATTTTGTTCTACAGTATTGGGCTTCCATACACCTTTAAATTTCCTTGCCTAAAACCCATCAATATTTTATTTTATAGTTAATATTTTCTACGCCAATGGTTCTTATTACAATAACAGAACACATTAAAGTAGTTTACATACCAAATTTGGCTTTTGTTTATTTTCATAAAAATGAAATAAACAAAAAATGAAAAATTCTGACTAAATGAAGGCAGTTGGCAAGGCAATTAGAGTCGAAAAATCATTAGGAATAATGAAAGATAATGTGAGGTTATATTATTTTAGTGGCAGCTGGTAGTTTATTTGAAAATATTTTCTAATTTGGGAATATTTTTTTGTCTACCAAAATTAAAATACTTTACTTTTAAAACAAAAAAACTATTATAATATAAGAGGAATTAGGATAGATAGCGGGTGAGGTTAAGCAAAGGGTACTTGTACTACAACCAACGCAACGTCAAATACAGTCATCTTAAATAACAATGTATGTCAAATATATGCGGTGTCAGCGATAGACTTATGTTTCCAGATTTATCGTCATGATCATTTGTCAAGGGAGATCCATTAGTATTTAAAAATTAAAATTTGTCTTATAATCCTAATAAAATAATATTTTAAAAATATGATTATTGTTCACGATAGATTTAACCTTTTGTCTTTTTTCTACGGAAATGTCACTTTCCCGCACTAGTGCGGGAAAGTATAACTATCTATATTTAGACCTAATACTGTAATGGATTGGTCTAATAATAAATTGGATCACTTTTAATAGCAATACCCATTCTTATATTTAATGTAATACACAGTTTTTCTTTCAAAATTATTTTGAAGTTTCTTTACAATTTTTAAAATATGGTCAAAAAACAATCACAGCAGATTTTGTTCTGTATTATTTTCATGGCAAAAAAATAATATTTTAAGCCATCAAATTTTGTCAAAACATTTCTAAAACTTTAAGGTTTACTTTTGCTAACTCAGTAAGGTGCAGGTCAGCAAGTTCATCAACTTTATCCAGCCAATTGACACCAGCTAACAACCCCGCTGAACCGATCTCATTAAAACAGCAAATGCCTCAGCTATAAATTTCCAAAGAGCAATGAGTTGCATATTTAATATTAATATTACTAACAATACCTAATTAAAAAATGTATTGTTTCTTTGTAATTAATTATATTACTAAAACAATAAATGTTTAAAAGTTTTTTTTAATGAAGTCATAAAATAAATAATGTTCCCAACTTTTGGGGAAAATGTCTTTCCCGCACTCGAGTGCTTGCCCGCTACGCTTCGTTCGGGCAATAACAATCCCGTGCAGGCAAGGCCGTAGCCAGTGGGGGGGGTCAGGGGGTCAGAACCCCCCCCGAAATTTTTACAAAAGAAAAAAACTATAAATACAAAATACTACTACTATAGTGAATAATTTTGGTAATGCTAGGTCTTGAGGGGGAAAACAAAACACCGAGTAAACCAGCTTACCAATTTAATTTTGTCTGTACCCATTTAGTAAAAAACGCGCGCGGACAGCGATGTTCAGTTTTAGTTCGAGAGTATCGTAGGTTGCAGCGTAAGGACCGAGGTTTTACAATCTGAGTTGCATTATCTTTTAGTATTGTACAGAGTGGCTCAACAAAAAGGTCGCACCCCTATTTGTGACTCTCCTGGTATATTAGGGGAAAAACGCTCAGACACGTCAATTTTGAATTCTAGTCTCTTTATCTATAGCCGTACAATATAGGGTGGTTCAAAAAGAAGATATTGCGTTATACTTTAGATTTTTAAATAGAAACCCCAATTTTTTAAAAATTTTTTGATTCTCCTTAATGTTTTTAGTACCTTGTGTTAGTAAAATTTATACCTATCTTCAATCGTCCTGAAGCTATTTGAGTTTATAATAAAATTCTAGAATTAGTGATAAATATCGTAAAAATAATAATCAAATAGTTTCCATAGTAACGAGACTTTACTTTAAAATTAAAAACAACTCTCCGAGTATGAAAAAAACAAAAAGAAACCTACAGTCATACGCAAATTAAAGGTAAAGTAAAAATTAATTTTCTATAAAGAAGTAGGTCAATGTGGTAATAAGTGCTAAAAGTGGTGTCAATTTACCTCTACTATGCAATAATAAAGATTTTGTTCGAATCTATTTCTCACATTTTCAAGCATGTATGGAGTTATTTGTCTACGTTCAGCCGTAATCCGCTCCCGAAGATCTTGAATGAAAGCTGGCTTCGTACTAAAAACTTTACTTTTTAAATACCCCCAAAGAAGATAATCTAAAGGACTTACGTCCGAAGATCTCGGCAACAACTCAATGGGTCCTCGTCTGCCGATCCACTGATTCGTGAAAAACTGTCGTACTGAAGCTACATAGTGCGGTGGTGCACCATCTTGTTGAAAATGAATATCATTTTCATTATAATTAACGTCATTTTTTAATATTTCGGTCGTGGCTCTATTGTATTTTCTAACATGTGCAAGTACGTCTTGCCCGTCAAGATTCTAGGAATAAGGAAAGGTCCTACAAATGATTTACGAAAATGCCGGCCCACACATTTATTTTTTCAGGATATTGCGGGTGTACCTCTCGAAACAAATGTAGATTCAAGTCACTTCAATATCGACAATTATGTCTATTTACCGCACCATGTAAATAGAACGTACACTCATCCGAGAAACAAATATTAAATAACAGATTTGCTTTGTTGATTAAAAGTTGGGACATTAATTCGCAAAACTCCAACCTTCTATTAAAATCGTCTTCATTCTAATTAATTGCCTGTCCACAAGTGCTTTGGGTGTTGTCAAGTGCTACGTGTTCCAACACTGGTATTTCTGCGACTTCATTTCTAACTAATCGATTTTTTTAATGGCGATAACGGCGAATATTAGACACAGATCCAGTTTCTTCAAATTTTCTCATTAATTAGCCACATACTTTTGGTAATACAGTTTTAATATTTTTACCCCTTCTTGAACTGAATAAATCATTGTTTAATATTTATCACAACTAGGTTAGTTAACAATTTGAAATCAAAGACAAAGTTTTCCTATGACATACGGTGACACTGACTGATGCTAAATGTTCTTGATGGTATCCATGATTATTATATTTTTCCGTGCAATCGATTATTATCAATATTGAGTTAAGTTGGTCAAATTTTAATATACAATTAAATAGCTTCACAACGATTAAATATAGGTATAAACTTTATTAACAAAAGTTACTAAAAACGTCATAGAGAATCTAAATTTTTTTAAAATTGGGGTTTTCATATAAAAAACTTAAGTGTCATGCAATATCTTATTTTTGAACCACCCTGTATGGTACGGCTGTAGATAAAAAAACATCCCCCTAGAAATCAAAATTGACGTGTCTGACACAAAAGGCTAACCCCCCCAAAAATTATTCCTGGCTACGGCTTTGCGTGCAGGAAAGTATGACTTTTCGCACTTGTTAGGAAAACTACTATTTTACGGTACACTTTTAAGAGTATTGACCATAAATGTTACTTTTTTATTTAAAGCAGTCTACAGTAAATAAATCACGCTGCCCACCTATAAAAAACATTTGAAATCTGAATTTTATTTGATTTTATTCATGTAAACAAATATTTTTTTTTATCTTTATAGTTTAAATTTTGTATTGTTAAAGAGACCAAACTTTAATAAGCCGGCGAATTAGGTTTGCCAACGTTATTCTCCTTCAAAAATAATACATTTTGCAACATGGGTATTCTTATTGAAATATACAGGGTGTCCCAAAAGAAATGGGACACAGAGCAACAGCAGATTCCTTAGGTCAAAATAATGCAATTTACGTAAACTTGCCTTATCCGAAAGTTAATAATAACAAAGATACAGGGTGTTAAACGTTTAATTTTCTTTCGTTTTTTTTAATAACTTACAATGACCTAGCGGTACAAAATTTGGGATCTGGGGTTTTTAAGGCGAGAATTTAAATTTGTCCACGCTTTTAATTTTGTATAGGGGCGCCAGCTAGACCTACCTCACTTGTTTTAAATGTGTAACTTTTTTAGGCTTAGAATATTAACCTGTTTATTAAAAAATAAGTTACTATAAATCCATCTGCATCAAAATGTATACTTTATTTAAGTCTCTAGGAGCAGCCGTTTCGAGATAAACGCACTTTAAAGAATCTTGCATTTTTTTTATGGAAAAAGAAATTTTATCCAATTGTTTTCAAACTTTGCATAGTGATAGTTCTAAACACGCTGATCAAAGGTTTTCCGAACCGGTTTTCAAAACCCAAAAACGCCTCCAACCCCCCCAAAATCACCCTCAAAAGTCCCCAAATCCCCAGTGACATTTGAGGGTGATTTTGGGGGGGTTGGAGACGTTTTCGGGTTTTGTGCCCTGAAAAACCTTTGATCAGCGTGTTTAGAACTACCACTATGCAAAGTTTGAAAACAATTGGATAAAATTTATTTTCCATAAAAAATTTGCAAGATCCATTAAAGTGCGTTTATCTCCAGAACGGCTGCTCCTAGAGACTTTAATAAAGTATACATTTTAGATGTAGATGGATCTATAGTAACTTATTTTTTAATAAACAGGTCAATATTCTTAGCCTAAAAAAAGTTACGACATTTAAAACAAGTGAGGTAGGCCGTAGCTGGCGCCCTCTAGTAGCAACATTAAAAGCGTGGACAAATTTAAATTTCTCGCCTTAGAAAACCCCAGATCCCAAATTTTGTACCGCTAGGTCATTTGGTTAAAGAATTATTAAGAAAAAACGAAAGCAAAATTAAAAGTTTAACACCCTGTATCTTTGTTATTATTAACTTTCGGATTAAGCAAGTTTACGTAAATTGCATTATTTTGACCCAGGGAATCTGCTGTTGCTCTGTGTCCCATTACTTTTGGGACACCCTGTATATCTAACACTTGAACGAAGCTTTGATTCGATGCATCTTAAGAAGTTAAGGGTTTAATACGCTGTTGTCAAAATCTACGTGTAGATCCTCAAATTCAAAATTTCAAGAAATAAATTTCGTTAAACTTTATTTTGTCGTTGGCGGTTTAATATTTTTAATACTGGGGTTTATAAATGTTTTTTTGAATATATAAAAACAAGTTTACCAACATAATAATTTAATGATAACTCCTAAATTAGCCGTTTTAAAACAACGAAAAACCCAAAAGACCGCTGTTGACTACCACCGCATAAGGTGAGCCATAAAATAAGGAAAAATGCAGCGCCATTTTGGCTTTTAGTAGGCAATTAACAATTTTGATTCGAAAGATTAAAAAACGGGGAAAGTGCTTAGGAAATGGTGACCGGTACACTCAGAGCGGTGCGAGTAACATTTTGTTAATTACTTACTGTCAAAAAATTATTACTTTTTTAATATTAAAGTGGACAAAATCATGCAGTAATAACCATCATTATTGCAGATTTTTTAATAAACGATTATAGTACGGCAACTAAAAATACACAAATTTCTACATTAGAAATAATTTTTGTTTATAAAAACCTGATATAAAAGACGAATAATAGACAAAAATTGATGGCAAGCTGTAAAATTTTAAAAATCATACTAGTCCAAGAAAATAGGTCGTGAAATACAAATTTGATGTTAAAACTTGAATTTTTGATGTAAGTTACTTTAAAGAATCCAAAAACGAACTGTAATTTTTTTTTTCAATTTACCCCCGGGAAGGGGTAAAAAAAAATTAAAAAAGTGTTTTTTTTTAATTTTGAAAAAACGGTAAGTCGTAGAAAAAAAGTTTTAAATAAAAGTTGTAGAACGTAAAATTCTACATAAAAATTATTATATAACTTTTTTCCTTAAATTAAAATTAACTGAGCTAGGGGATGATAACAGCAACTTTAAAAAATCATAAATTATTGGAAAATTAAAAAACTTATAGTTTTTTTAATTATTTTTATAATTACCAACTTTAGATGGTATATATAAGTTCTTAATAATATTACTTGTAATCATGCTTTCATAATTTTATTTCAATGTTTTGTTAAATAAAAAAATTGTTGTCATAGATAATAAGTATTTATATTGTTTGGCCTTCTTAGGAACATTTTGGCCTTACAAAAAAGGTCATTTTACCATTTTGTAATACATACTCATTAAAATGGTATTTTAAGAATAGAATGCTTGATATTAATGAAAGAGTTTTTTGTGTGGTTTAAGTAGAACTAGATATTTTGACTGTCACAACGTTAGTTTTAAGTTAAACGGTGATTATATCACCCTTGTTTGGAGCCCTGTTCCTTTTAAGGCTGTTTGTAAGAATTTAGTAAAATTTAAATTTAATAAATAATGATTAAGTCTGCCATAAAAAATGTTTTATAAGCTACATTATAGTGTAGTGTTACTTCATAATTTGTTTGTTTTATTTATACAGTAAATAAAAAAATAATAACTGTTTATTTATTAAGATGGCCTTCCATGGTCCACTTATCTTAGTAAATTTTATTAGTCATGTGTTTACACCAAAAAAAAGTACGCGTAACTTCATTTGGACCTCGAACTAAAAATTTAGTCCACCTCGTGTAAACAAGACTATTTATAAAATTGCTCCTCTATTCAAATATTGATAGTCAACCTTTTTCATAAGGCCCCAAGTCTTTAAAGGCCATCACCCGATTTTATAAGATGTAAAGTTGGTGTTTTATTGGGTAGACTTTTCCTTTTAATAGCCGCTGATAAACGTTTATAATTATTTTGGAGATAGGGCGGTTATTTATGTTAATAAGACATTCCTTTGCAGCCTAATCGCATCTTCAGGTAGGAAAATAAGATGGCTTCCTGTGGTAAGGTGACACTGATGGGAAATATTTTTTTAAATATTTTATTGTTGTTGTAAAAAACGGTGGTGTTGTTTTTTTTAAAGAGATTTTTTGTTTCGTAGCAGTGAGGCTTTTTAGTTGTGCCAGAATTTTTTAATGGTAGAATATTTATTTCGGACCAAAAATTATCTTTTTCTACTACTGTATAAATAAGAAAACTTTGTGGTCCTAGCAACGCGAATGATAACGAAAGAGAACCTTCGTGTTACCTGGTTGCTAAGCGTTGCTAGCTACAAAAGTAATATTTTCAGCGCCTGGACAAAAAAGCAAGAGTAAAAAAAAGAAAATATGCTTGTGGGAAATATTAGGATTTATTTATAAAAAGTAACTAATTTATGACAAAATATTTTAAAAAAACTAGGTTAGGTATTAACATTAAAAGTAATTGTGCAATTTGAGCAATTAGCAAAAGAAATTGGAGGAATAATACTTGAATTAACAGTTTTTAAATTTGTTGTTGGGTATCGTTATCACCTTTAACTACGTTAATATTCATATTTTTCACTGTTACTTCATTAGAGGAAATATTGGTAGGAATTTCGTGTAAAATCTTCTTTGAAATTTCCACCTTATTACTATAGGATTCAGCAATATATCCCTCCGCAACAGAAGAAGACTTCCAACCTCCATGCCTTTTTAAGTCCAAAATATCGACATCCGAAGCATTGGCAAGGAACGTAGTTGGCGTTCTTCTAAAAGAGTGGCCAGTGTATCTACTGATGTCTTTAAGCTTCAAAAATTTCTTTAGGTACATTTGAAATAGTGTGCTTTCCAATTACTTGATTAACACATTTACCTCTTTCATAACGATACAATAAACGCTCATCTAGAGCATTCCTTGGTCTCAGCTTAATATATTCCTGTAGAAATCTGACATAAGGAACTGAGCCTTCATCGTTGGTTACTACAAAGTTTCTTTTAACTTTATTTTTAGACTCCACTATTTTTACTATAGCCACGTCATTTCTTATTTCTACATCACTTAGCTTCATTCTGTATATTTCGTCTGTCCGGCATGCCCCAGCCACTCCCATAATGGCTATTACTTTCATTGCTAAGTAACTTTGATCAGGCGCGTTAAGTAAAAACTTTATGATTTCTTCTTTTTAAAAATTTTTGACTTTTTTGCCTCATAACCATCGTTTTTCCTTTTAATAAAAGCAACTAGTTTCTTGAACTCCGAAATATCTTGATTTTTGTTTACGGAAATTGTTAACTTGAGCATGGAATATACAGACCAGAGGGTTGGTGGTGATAAAGACTCGGATTTTTCTTGAAAATACGCCAACATCACATTCTCGTCAATCCGCCCCACATTTTTTGTAACAAGCCATTCAGAAAACGATTTATATGTTTGATGGTAACTCTCTTTAGATTTGTCTGGCAGAAGTGAGGCACACGCAAGGTCAGCTGCCTTTTGGATGCCATTTTCATATTCATTTAACATTTTAAAATGGGAATGGATTTATACTAAATTAACAATAATTCAAAATCTGACAAGTGCTGATGACAGACAATGTCAACAATAAATGTGTTGCTATGGATTAATTTTTAACAGGTAAAAATTTCAAAATCTCTGATATTTCTATTAAAACATGATGTTAATGATTATTAAATTATGCGATACATAGAACAGTAGCAGAAAAAATATAATACATTACACGATGCGAAAGGCCTTTCAAGTGTTCGGAGGTTTTAAATAGCCTCGGCTTCGCCTCGGCCATTTAAAAACCACCTCACACCAAAAAGTAAACTTTCGCATCTTGTAATGTAAATAACTATTTTTAATCTTTTTAATCTTGGCACAGTTCACAAAACCTTAAAGTTGACTAACTGTAGTTGTTAAATGTGATTTAAGCAATCTTTAAAATGTCTTTTGGTAACACAATTTCTTCGATTCTTGGTATAATTAAGGAAAACTATCTTGGTATGATATACCATCACCTGTGCTTCTTCACTGAAATACTTCCATAAAGCAGAAAAATCGAAAAAATGTATTTTAACAATAAAAATAAAAACATTATTGAATTTTTTCAATTTTTAAACAGCCCATTTAATTGTGATTTATTTAACAATGTTTTAACAAAAATTTACAAAATCGACTATACCACAGCACAACCAATAAAATACTCAAATAATTACGTAGATACTAATAAGTTCTACATTATTTCTGAGCTAATCTGGTAATAAAAATAATTAGGAGCTCTTCAAAGACTTCTTTTTATTATTTATTATTTTCCAATTAATTGGGTTTCACTTTACACAAAAAGTATCCGGGTTACACCTGAACCCTTTTTAAGATCCGCTCCCAGATGACCTCCCGTCGCCCCCCATTTATATTTATTGTAATTATAGACCAAGAACTAGAAAATGTGCAGTTGTCAAAGAAAATAATATTGATGTTAAAGCAGCAAGTTTAATTAATATTCGAAAGATGATCCTTTTAAGTCCGGATGCTAAAATTTTATTTTAAAAACAGTTTTCCTTTGCTTTTTGGTCCTTCTTATTTGTATTAAGCCGCAGTCTCATGCATCCGATTTCCGACGATCCGATCATCCGAAAGTATTTTGATTGGTCAGAACATTGTGCGCCACAATGTTCTGACCAATCGAAATTCTTTCGGATGATCGGATCGTCAGAAATCGGATGCATGAGACTCCGGCTTTAGGCACAGGGCCGCCGCCAGAAAAAATTGTAGAGGGGGTCAAAATGTTTAGGTTAATTTACTAGTCTAAAATTAATTGAATTAAAAACAAAAATAAAAATACCACAACTTTAATTTCGAAATAATAATAATCATATTCATTTAAATTCTTGGGCGATTTTGTAAAATTTAAGGATTTACACGGAAATTATTTTATTTAAGGAATTTTTAAAAACACAAGGGGGTCGACGGACCTCCCCTGACCCCTGCTGGCGGCATTAATTAGGCATACAAAAATAACAGAATTAATATTAACTTAAAAAAATTGATTAAGAGAAAAATGCATTTCTGGAAATAGTCAAAATAAATGTAACCTTAAAAAAATATAAACAAACAAAAAAATGGTGCAATACGATTCTATGCGATATTTTAAATAACACGCGAATATATTATTTTGTAAATTACTCCTATAGAGATTAGAGATAGGGAAGTCCATCTCGGTGTTTCAAAAGTGGCCCTCAAATTGCAGTAAATTAAGATGGCGTTGATGTTCCAGAGGACCGTTTTTAAACTTCACTTTTATATATTGCGGTGAAGTTCACACCATACCATCCGCTACACCAGCGCCTCTTGATTTAATGCAATTCTGGTGCCGCTTTTTGTGCCATAAAGGATGGTCCTCTTTACCTCTATCCTCCATAATTACTCCCTAGTGCCGTTTGTGGATCATTTTATTTTTCTTATTATTTAGGGACAGTCCAGGAAGGCTTATAGCCCAAGTAGTATTTTGTAAATCTTTCATTTCATTTTTCTTACATAGTGTCAAAACTTTAATTTTTTAATCCCTATACTAAAGTGTCACAACGAAAAAAATCATATTTTCAGAATACTAAATACATTATTTTGTAGAGCTTTAAAAATTTTTAAATTTGCCCAATTACTTATTGTGCTTATTTTTATGGTTTTAAATTAAAACACAAAAAGTGTTTTAATTGCAAATAATTTAATTTTAATTTTTAATTTCAAAAACCGTTTTCTGAATACCTTACTATTATAATTGACTAAAACACTTTGGTTAAAAAAACACATTTATTTAAAATTTTGTCTTGGTCTTGGTCTTGCAAGCCCAAAGAAGGTCTTGGTCTTGGTCTTGCACCACCCGGTCTTGGTCTTGGTCTTGCTGCAAGAGTCTTGCTGGTCTTGCTTTTTTTGGTAGTAATAATTTAAACTAAGCAATCTTTAATAAAATATATATATTTTTAATACTTTCAAATAAATAAAGATGACGACTATATTTTTTGCTTTAAAATTTTAAAACATACCAATTTTAACCTTACATGTACATTTAAATTATTTGATTAAAAAGGATATTTTAAATGTAGGGGTTTATTTTTTTATAGCGCTTCATTTTAGTGATAGGAAATATTTAAATTTTCTTTGAAGAAGCATATAAAATTACAATACTGAGTACTCTGAGGGCAGAAAAAAAACTTTTAATTTCAACCAGATGTGAAATTTCCATGAAAATGATTCTGATATGTAAACATTGGTTTCTAATTCAAAAAAAGGTATTTAAAAAGCTTTTCAGTTCAAATAAACTTTCTATGTTCAAATTAGTCAAACATTTGCCGTACAAAGTTTGTACAAATACTTTATAAACATTCTGCATATACAAGGTGGCTCGATAGTGCGACAAAGATCGATATATCCGAAACCGTTCATAATGGTAAAAAACTGAATATACAAAAATTATAGAAAAAAAGGGCGTAAAATGTAAAATTATTTTCTATTTCAGAATTTTCCAAAAAATCCACCACCACTCAAGAAAACTTCCTTATTTTTAGCTTTTAACCCGAGTTTTAACCTAAAATAGAAAAAATTATAGCAAAAGATTTATTTAAAAAAATCGCTTCCCTGTATATTATGCTGGAAATTTTTGATCTGTCATATAGGTACAATGTCGACGTAGATGGTTTTTTTATATATCATTTTCGGTTTTGACAAAAATGACGTCATCATTATACTTTTGGCATTGTTTTGACTTTTCCGTCTAAACCGGAAGTGAAATTTAAAATCCATTTATATAAAAAGTATTCTTATAGAAAATGACAAATATCTTTTTATTAAACCATCACTTTTACATTTATATCTTAGTTTAAAGGAGCAATCTAATCCACTTCTTACAGTGTGGCACAAAAATAATGTTTTCCTGGATTTTGGAAATTTTTGATCCAGTAAGTGGCATCACTAGATACTTAATTAAAAAAACATTAGGAATAGGTAAGCAATTTTTAGCTTCTATAACTTTTGTACTCTTAGTTTTTCTCTGTCGCAAACGGTTTTGGAGATATCGAGCTTTGTCGGACCATTGAGTCACAATCTTATTATTTTTGAAACAGGTTACTGAATCTACTAGTTATCATTTCTAGATAATTTTATTAAAAAACGAAGTGATCGATTTAATTATTATTTTATTAAAAAACCTGTTACTCATAAAATAATCGCCTTTTAGGCAGATCTCGACACATTTTTTGTCATGTCTGTATGAAATACCTCTGTATATTGAATATAAAAATTAAATATTATAGATTTAAAAAAAAGTGACAAAAGTGCAGAGTCTTGCGTCGGTCTTGGTCTTGCGTAGTCTTGCACCCCTCGGTCTTGGTCTTGGTCTTGGTCTTGCATATACCTGTCTTGGTCTTGGTCTTGCAAGCGAGAAGGCGGTCTTGGTCTTGGTCTCGGTCTTGGTCTTGCTGCAAGACCAAGACCAAGACCGCAAGACCAAGACCGGTCTCGCTCATCACTAAAAATTTCGCAAAAACATCTGTATGTTTCGTGAAATTAAAGGCATTTCCAATATTGGATGAGAAAATTGTTGAGTGAAAAAAGTTTAAATTGCTATGGTTTTTAGAAAAACAGAGATAACAAAATTTGAATTTAACGATTCAATTTGATCAAATTCACAACAAAAATATAAATAAAGGATTCGCTGTTGACTTTTCTCTGTAGGGGAAGGGGTTCCAAAAAATTAACTTTTTTTTTGCCAATTCCAAAAAGATTTTTTTACCAAAGTTATTTGGTGTGGGGGCCATGGCTTACTTTTTAAATAAAAAAAATTGAAAATCCTAGAGCCGCTTCCCCCTTGCCGAACCATGAAGTGCGACACTAGTCTTTAGGAAAAAGGTCTGGGGACCTTTCCTTACAAAGGGCCTTTAACCTCTACATTCCAAACATAAATTTCCCACAAACGCATACTAACCCAATGGGGTTTTAATTATGATCACTTAAAAAACCCGTTAATCGTTCAAAAATTCCGTGGTCATCAAAAATTAAGTCGGTAACCCTGCCAGCGCAACCGTGCGACTTGCCTTCGTGGGCTTGTACCTGATAAGAAACAACGAGGTCGGCCATAAAAAACGGGCGGCTACCAAGTAGATGGCTGTCGCGTCTTCATTGGGCCAATGGGTAAAGACCGGGCCGGCGAACACCGATCTTACTTTCTTTTCACGGAACTAGCGCCGAGTTCTCAGGAAATGGGTCGCTTGCAAGTCCTTAGGGGAAATTGAAAAATTAGTAATGAAAAAATCTTAAACTTATCCGATTAGGTATATGGTATAATACAACTTCTAAAAACCTCTTGTCGAGAAAATCTGTCTCCATATGTCAGAGCTGGAACGAATCCTTTAAAAAAGGAATCGTTTTACGGATCCGAATTTTCGTAAAGAAATTAAATCACCAATGAGAATCAGGATTCTTTTTTTAAGGAAAAAAGGAATCGAATCTAGAAAATCGATTCATATTTATCGAATAACGAATCCGAATCATCTTTAAATTTTATACTTACAAATGGTAACTATACTTCAAGTCCAAAATTTCTGTCAATGACGCATCGCTCGCTTTTAGAGTGCCCCGGGTTGTGTGGGGTCAGGGGAATCAATTCCAGTGGCGTATGCATTTTAGAAAATAAATGATAAAATTTCGTCAAAACATGAAAATATTTTTACAAGCAAAAGTTATTTTCTCACATTTTCATCAACCCTTTAAATTAGTAACAAGCCTATATTATTTTGGTATTATTCGGATTAATGAAAAAATGTAATTTTTTTGCTTAATTTTGCACACCTCCTATTTTGAGGTCATAGAACACAAATTTGAGTTTTTTTTGGCGATTTTTCAACATTTTCCAAAAAAAAAAATACATTTTTTACTTTAATTTTACCTTCCTCTGATTTTATTTTGCTACATAAAAAAAAATAAAATTTTAGTCTTAACATAAATTAAAAAAGATGTAAAAGCAGAACGATAGACAATCCAAGTTACACCGACTTGCCAATTCACCACCGATCTTGCAATTTCAATATTAAATACTTTTATTCATACTATTATATTCACACGCATTGCAATCCAATAACTTTTCGGGTCTTTCGGTTCCAAATATTTAGGATTTCTATCGACAATATTTTTGATCAAAAGTTGCCGAGCGAACAAGGTTCGATCCCTTTTATAAAAATGTCATAAAGAAAACTATTACAACCTGGAAAGGCCAAATTTTGAATTTCGAATTGAATTGACGTAAACTTTTACCTACTTTTTATTGAAAATTAAGATTTTTCCTTACTTTTTAAGTGTTTTTTTTTTAATATTAACATAGATGAGTTTTTTAAATATGTTTTCGTGCAAATGGCAGAATTTAAAGGAATATGTCGTAAAATGAAATTAAACAATTCAATTATTATTATTTTTAAATCTATAAGAGGCACCCAAAAAAAAACAGCTTCGATTCATGTTTAACACTCGAAAAGTAAAAAGTGTGCAAAAAAATAGGAAAAAATCACATTTTCTAGTATCCGAATAATTACTTATTTGTTTTTTTTTCCTTTTAAAACTCTGAATACCGTACGCGAAAAAACTTTTGTTAAAGTTGACATATCTCTGCAGCATCCAAAGTGGTTAGTTCTGGATTTCGTTCCCAACCCATGGTAAAATTTTTAACATTATTCGTTCTTTTTAACGTTAACTAAGTTTTTTTTGTAGGCGGATAACTAGTTGGTTTTAATATTATATTTCTAGAATTAAAAGACTTAAAAACTAAATCTTTATATAAATATGTACACTAAATAAGATAAACTATTATAAAATTGGACAAAACAATATTTATATAATAAATTTTAGAAAATAATTTTAGAAAATACCCTGATAGCAATTAAAATTTAAACTTACAAAATCGCCCATAATCAATAATAATAAATAAAATCATCAAAGCAGAAAACCCGTGATACGCTTATTTTCAAGTTCTTCAAGTTGTAAACTAAGGAATGTGTTGCCACTTTTATTTCTTCTCGATAACAATGACAAACATATTGGCGTGCTATTTAAGTGCGATCGCTGGCTGGTAACTTATTTTCGCAATTATGAAACGTGGCGATGAAACTTTTGGCCGGTTCCGTTATTTGAGCGGAAAAGTATATTATAGGCTTAAAAATCATTTACATTTAGATTTTTATTCACCCGCTTCGTCGGTTGGGTGGCCGGTATTAAATGAGTCCCCTGACAGAAATTTTGGACTTTAGGTATATGATACGAATGATACCACAAAATCCATATGATAAATCAATATAAAAGACCGTTAGGGTTATCTCAAAGATAAACATATTAAAAAATTATGAAGATCTAGCAATCAAAACGTTTCAGATCCAGTGGCGGCTCGTGGTCAATCTTTCGGGGAGGTCATTAGTTAAAATTTCAAATGCGTAGGGCTTAACTGATTTTATTTAAAAAAAAAAAAAAACAATTTTAGGCTTTTTTATTTCACACAGACGTTTACTTACTTAACAACGCAAGAGAGTCTACCTGTCCCCATTGTGTTGCGAAAATGTCTTTATTCTATTTAATTTAGAGAAGCATTTTCGTCTTATTATCATCGTAACGTACACAAAATTGTCAACAAATTGACTGTTTCCGAATTTAATTACAAAAACATACACCAACAATCCAACAAAAATAAATTCCCAAAATCGTATAATCCGTTCTATAATAACCGTATAAACAAAAAACATTTAAAAAATGCGAAAATTTTCCTCTTCGCGGCTGTTACCCAGTTTCATGGATTACACGCTTTGAAAGCAGCCAAAATCGCCCAATGTAAATCATATCGGGAAAACTCGACTCGGTCCGTTTAAAAAATGGGGTCAATGAAGGCAGGCAGCCCGGTTTTGGCCAACAAACGAAACCACCGATCTGGAGATCGCTGCGTGAAGCTTGTGGAATCCAGTAAACCACCAAAGAGTTTATATGCTTAGAATAATAAAGGAAAATTTAAAAGATTAAAAAAAATAGTTTTTTTCATTTATATCATTATTATGTCAAAAATATTGGGAGATCATTGACCAAATGACCCAATGGAGGAGCCGCCACTGGTTAGATCAAATGCAAGGAAAATTTATGCTCGTTTTTGTGTAGACACTCTATGGTTAGAAAAAATTGTTTTATTTACCTGTGGTTTCTCTAAACCTGAATAATAAGAAAATGTTGGTTAAAAAGCTTATGTCAGGGATGAAGCTGAGTAAGAATCTTTGGTATAAATTTAGAATTTTAAATGGAAGATTCAAAATGGCGAATTTTGGCATTTACAAACCGATTTGTGTCACATCGCAATATAAGGAATCTTTGGTATCGGATCCTTTTAAAAAGGACTCAAATCCTTCCAAAAAGGACTCGATTCAGGATCATCTTTAAATAATATCATGAATCCGTATTTCGGATCAAAAGGTGGGGAATTTATATATCCCAAGGCTGATGATTCCAGCCTTCGAATATATATAATTCCCCACTGACAATCAGTATTTAAAGCGAAAAAGATTTTTTTTTTTCTCTCTAGGCACATTTTTCGCACGACCAAGTTGCAAGGCTGCCTCTAGTAGTATATGCTCAAAGGTTGCGATGAATAACCTGAGTAGCTTTCCAGGGACAATTTTTTTTTCCGAACTTGGTCTGCTCTTTAAACTTTTACAGTGAAAGAGGGCAATTAATATGCATGGCACTTTTGACCAAAGAAACACTATATTTCAACTTTACCCTGTAAATTCATCTGCCACGCGTAACAACAAATGTTATTCCACCTATTTTTTTTTAAAAGTCACATCCAATGTTGCTCCAGCCAACTATGTATTTAATTGACAATAAACCGATTTGTCTTAAATTAAAATAAAAAAGTTATGGATTTTTCGTCTTTGCTATGAATGTCGACACAGGGCCTTTATGTTTGAACTTTAAATTGTAATTACGCCGAAACAATTGTTTTTGGAGGAAAGTTTTTAAATACTCAAAAAATTTATAAGGCCTTGCCAAAAATAAAATTGTCACACATCATAAATGTCTTAAGTTCTTTCAAAGAGAAGTCATTGAAACCAACGGTGAGGGTTTCAAACATTTATGATGATTTCCGTTTTTTCCTTAATTTGAATCTTTTGTTTCATTTTAAAGTTTTTATATTAAAATATACGAGGTGTTTCATTTTAAAAAGTAAGGTAAGGTCCGATAACTTTCTTACCTGACCCTGTATACTTGTTTTGAAAATGGTATATTATTCAGCAGCCATTACAAAGAAACTTTGGTCTGATTTTTTTAAATCTCTTTTAACTAAAAAATATAGGGTCATTCTGAAATTGATAACTTTTTTATTTTCGCCCGTATTTTTTAAGCGAGTATTTTTGATTTGCCATTTTTATTCTTTTAATAGAAATTACGGAGGTCCCAAAAAGTTGAAAAAAAGACCCAGTACAAATTTTGTTACTGTAAACTTAAATTTTAGGGAGAAAATATCTGCATTTATTAAAAAAAACTTTCCACATTGTTAAAATTCATTTTCACTACTTTTCCCCGGGACTAAAAATTTTACCACGGGGTTCTCAAGGGTATCTGGAGATTAATTTAATATGCCTACCGGAAAGGGAGCAAAAGAAAAAGGGGGGGAAAAAAAAAAGAAAAACCCCCAGAGGATCCACGGGTAGGCGCTTATTTTTTAAAAATTTTTTAAGGAAAACACTAAAAACGACCATTTAGCTGTATCAAAATTTCATTTCGAAGAAAAGTTCAGAGAAGTATCTTTTGTTTTACGATCCTTCAATTTTTTTAATATAAAATTTAAAGTTGGTATTTGATTTTATCTTTATTTTTTTTTAATTTTTGTTTTTTTTACTATTCTTTTTTGGGCCCCCCACTACAAAAAACATCAATGGTTTGGGGGGTGATTGATGGAAAGGGGAAACATTCTTCCCCAAAATTAACTAAAATATTAGAAACAAATTATTTGGTTTTTGAGCTACAATTTTTTAAAAAATTGTCCCGCCGAAGGGAGAGAAAAATTTTTAAAAATTCGTGAGCGAGAAAGAATTGGCCGGCAAAATTTGATTTCGAACGGTATTTGGTAAAAAAATTTTACACAAAAATTATTGACGTTTAAATTAAAAAAAAATGATAGGAAGCAAAAAAAAAAAGCTCCAATTTTAGTTACAAAAATGCATCATTTCGAATGTATATCTTATAATACTTTCGAATATTTTTCTTTACAAAAAACCCGGGAAAAATTTTTTTTCAGAAAAATCCCCAAAGGGTTTTCTTATAACATTTTTTTAAGAACTGCCCCCCTTTTTTTCACCAATTTTACATGAAGCATCAGTTTGGAATATAATATTCAAAAAATTTTTTTCAGCAATAAGTCACCATAGATCTATGCCCATAAAACCTGGGGGTTAAGGGGTGGTATAAATTTTTTTTTCCCTTTTAGTAACAAAGAAAACCAGTTGTATGTAATATAAGTAGGAAAAAGGAGAAAGTAGAAAAAGAATTAAGGGGATACATTTAGAAATTGTTGCGAAATTGTTTGTCTCTAAAAGGAAATAAATTATAATATATTTATTGTTTAACTTTCTTTATTTCCATTTTTTCAAAAAAAAATAAATAAATAAGTTTAACAAAATACGTTTTATAAAGTTGAGTATTGTCAATTGTCACTTTTTCTTTTTTCAAAAAAAATTTCATATAATACCCCCCCGGTACCCCAGGAAAGAAAATTTCAGAAAAAAAAACCGGGAACGTTGAAAATGCCTGTATTTATTTAAAAAAGTTGGGGAAATTTTAATCGAACCAAAAAATTTGGATTAAAAATTTTTTAAAAAAATATATTATTTAAGGGAGAGGGGTGAGTTTGAAACTTCTTTATTTATTTTTTTTATGTAATGATTTGAATCTATAACATTTCAAGAATATTGTATTAAAATTTGAGGTCGATCGGAGCAAAATTGACGGATTTATGATAGTTTTAACGACCGTTGCTCCAACTCAGTTGCGTGAGCGTATGAAACATTAAATCGATTGTGTGACGAAAAAACTAATGATCCGATGGTTTTAAAAAATTTTACACAAATTCTACATACAAATTACTATCAAGTGGCCTCGAGTTGTATTTTTCAATTAGTATCAATCTTTTAAAACAAAAAGGGGAAAAAATTTAAAAATTGTTAAAAAAAAAAAATCGGCGTAAATTGAAAAAAAAAATAATTAACTAATTAAAAAAATTTTTTTTTTTCAAAAATCTAGTGCTGAGGAATCGAGGTCTTTAATAACAATAAACAAATTTTGGCGACATCCCCCTTGCAAATTGTAAGGACAGTTAACATACCGGTTTATTTTGGCGGGAAAAGGGAAGTAGGGAAAGGTGTTATAACGTAATTTTTGTCATTACTTTGTATCCGATCCACTGCTATTGCTATAGTCGG
>JAHBCN010009406.1:0-35223 GCA_019359885.1 Listronotus oregonensis
CATTTCCAACTAAATAAATTAACCCCCCCCTGTTTCTTACAAAATAAGAAAAAAAAACATATTAACTTGAAAGTAGCAATTTGTAATTAACTTTCAGATAACTATTGGTTAATAATATCTGGTAATTTGTGATTAATTTAAATGAGTTTTTCAAAAAGACAAGTTCTTTATAGTCAGGCTAGCGAGGTAGTTGCTAATATAATAAGAATTTGCGATGAGAAGGCACGAAATAACTGTTTTAAACTGCCATTAAAAAATGACACGGGCCGAGCTGCAATGTATGCGGGTATTGGGGAGATCACTACAAGAAGAATTAGGAAAGAAGACCACGATAGAATGCAAAGCAATCCATCAACTCGACTATCTTCGCCAAACAAAAATCATAATAAGACGATTAGTTAAAAGATTTTATTTGAAGTGGAATAAGATACCAACTCAAAAAAACTTTTACAAAAAATTAAAAAAGTTACCGAATTTCCTCTCGGGCGCGAAACATTGTGAAAACGTCTAAAAAAGAATGGATTTTACTGAAAAAAGTGTCGGAATCATCGAAAAATGTTGTTAGAAAAACCAAGTGTACTTTAGAGAAGGTATAGACATTAATTAAGAAACGGAATTTCGTAAACAAGGTAAAAATATTGTGAACATAGACTAAACTTGGGTGAATACTGACTTCCATTTTAAAAAGTACTCTAATAGTTCTCGGAATACAGCTACCCGCACCCTTTTGTGTATAAACCCTTTACATTTTGTTTGCAATCGATGCGATGAATTTTAAAATCTATGATCTTTAAATGAAGCAGTCTAACACCATTTTATTATATTAAATTTAACTTAACCGACCTTCTATTTACCTTTATTTTTGATATAGTAGAATTTGGATAATAAATTTATTTTTTAAATCGTTTTTGCTTAGTTAATTGCCAAATTTTAAAAAGGTGACTTTAAATTGTCTATAACGTCCAAAACACTAAATTTCTGTGTAGGGGCATAAATAGCTAAAATTACATCGGTGCCAAACCTGAACAATATGTCTGGATGAATATCACGGTCTCACCACACTAGAAAATTAATTTAAAACTTATCTTCTATAGTAAGGAGGACAGAAATAGTGCCAACTTGTTTTAAACATCCTGTACAATGTTTAATAAAATAAATATATAAAATAAATGAATAAATATCTTTAGTAAAAAGTATATATAAAATAAATTTAATATTTTTCATTTAATATTTATTTTTATGAATAAATTTTCTCCGCCTTTGGACTTCAAATTCCTATCCATTCTTCCCCCTTTCGTTTCCGTTCTTGCTAAAGTTGTGATACTATACCACTATACGTACTATTATATTCCTACAAACTCGAAGCATCTAAATAAAGACATATACAGGGTGTCCCAAAAGTAATGGGACACAGAGCAACAGCAGATTTCTTAGGCCGAAATAATGCAATTAACGTAAACTTGCCTTATCCCAAAGTTGATAATAACTAAGATGCAGAGTGTCAAACTTGTAATTTTGTTTTCGTACTGTCGTTATAATTTTTTAACTAAATGACATAGCGATACAAAAATTAAGCATTTGAAGGCTTTTTGATACCGCACTTGTTTTAGATGGCAAAACTTTTTTTAAGCTTAGTATATTGACCTGTTTTTTTAAAAAAGAAGTTACTTTACTTCCCTCTGAGTCAAAAATGTATACCTCATTTAGGTCTCTAGGAGCAACTGTTTTTGAGATAAACGCACTTTAAAAGGACCTCGCAATTTTCCCATGGAAAATGAGTTTCGGCCAATTGTTTTCAAACTTTACAGAGTAATAGTTTTTAACACGCTGATCAAAAGTCTCCACAGGCACAAAACCCAAAAACCCCTCTAACCCCCCTAAAATTAGCATTGGTTCCCTTGCTTCGATGGACCGCACGCCGCTGGCAGTATAACATTTTATTCTCGCTACACGTGTCTGACTGGTCGACAGAGAGGCGTATGTACCCCACCAACCAATCAGCATGCAGAGCAAGGTACATACAGTCATGTCAGTATATAAATCTCTTATCTATGGGTAGATATATGTTATTGGGAGCCGAGAAAACTTGCTATTTTATATTTTTTGACTTTTACAATATCTCGAGATCCGATCGATAAATTTTAATTTTTAAAAAGCTGTTTTCCTTGTTTTTTTCATAAGAAATATCACCAATCGGAAAAACCTTTATATTCTAGGTTGGTTTGCAACCAAGGAAGTTTAAAGGTGTATGAAAGTCCAATGCTATGGTCCATTCGATCAAAAAATGTCCAGCTCAGTTATGAAAATAACTGTCAGAGTTGGCCCCGCCGATTCTGCGCAATAACAAAATTCCACGAAATAATTTAATGTGTTGCCTACTTACACACTGATAAATTAGTGTGTTGTTAGGCAACACATTATACTTTTATGAGAGCCGGAGTACCGTTTTCGGTGCACGGCGCGTGCGGCGCGTATGAAACTATATCCGCGCTGTATCATCAAACGTCGTCGTCTCATCATTCGTCATGTTCGTTGTGGTTTGTGCCCTTTGCGCCGTATTAGTTCCGATTGTTTTGCTTTGTTTGATTTAATTTTGTGGTTGCAGAAGTTTTTTGGATTGATAAAAACCTTCTTATGTTAGTGATTAGTGTTTATCAAATTGGGACTATAATTTTGTGTTTATTGTTTGTTACTTATAATATCGTAACAAAATGACTAGAGGTTGTATGGTTTGGCTTGGAAATCCAAGGATAACATACCCGGCATTTTTTACTTTAGGTAAGTATTTCTTATATTTAAATTAGGTGCTTCTTATGAGATGTAACGTTAGGTAACCGAATAAATAATAATATATCAATTATGAATAATAAAAAATGAAAATTTCATACGAAATAGCAGTGAGAAAAGTAAGGCAATCTTAACTATCTTTTAGATGATTTCCACAATGTTTGTGTATTTCTGTGGATTATTAAAAAGAAATAAGCTTTACATTTAGGTACTTTTATTTCATTTAATTATTTAGTACATTCTTTTAAAGGATCAAAATTATTAATAACTGGGCAGACCAGTCAAATTTTAATAAATACAGGTCCTTTTAATTGAAGGAAAGAAAGGACAATTTTATGTTAAAGTTCCTTTTTGATTTTTCTGTATTTGTTTAAAAATAAATTAGATTTTTGGTTTCTTAAACTTACATTATCAACTTTTTATGCTCGACATACTGTAAACACATAATATTTAACGGATACTGTTACAATGGAAACCTAGGTACCAAAGGTTACTAAACGTTTTTAACCACTATTATTCTCTCTCATGAATGTTTGTTATAAGTGAAAAGTATGTGCCTAAAAAGCGGGTAAAAAATTTTCACTTTTTAATGTACAACCAGAATCTTAGGAATACATTAAACTCATTTACACTATCTTGCCCTTCTTTTATCACAAAATTGGTCATAAGTACATGAAACTATCATAAAATGTTTAAAATGTATTTTAAAAAATCGTGCTTTTATTTATTTACAAAGATTTTTGGTAAAAATACAAAACTCCCAAAAATATCGACCATTTAAATAAAAGGCTGTAAAGTGGCGCCAAGTAGTATCAATTTTGGGCAAAAAATAAAAAAGAAACGGTGAATGTTTGAATTTGTCATTTGATGATGTCAACTTTATGGATAGTTACAAAGAATTATGGAAGTCCGGCTCTGACCTACTATTCATTGCGCAAACTCCGCGAGGCCAATCCCCCTATTCCCACTGCCCTGCACGCCTGGACAATTTTGTTCTACAGTATTGGGCTTCCATACACCTTTAAACTTCCTTGTTTGCAACCTATAGCGTTAACCAATAAAAGTGTTAATAACAATTTTCAACTTTTTGTGAAAAGAAGCCTGAATTCAGCAGCTTGCCTGAAAGGATCTCACGCCCATAAAACCCTCTTTGGCGTCCGTAGTACTAGCGAAAAAGGTATTTTTGCAAAATACATGGCTCCCCATAATAGACTTCCCATTTTAATTGCTCAATAAAATTGTTAAAACTTAATAAAACTAACATTTTATTAGACTTAATTACAATTTACTCTTTGGGATTTACTATAACATACGACTTATTCAAACTTTTAAAAATTACGTCTTTTAAGTAAGTGTCATTAACTTCAAAGTACTTTTCAAGATTTGACAAGAACAATAATGACACGATAAAGAAAAACCTGATCTATTTATCGGACCTCTTTAGGAACATGGACTTTAAGATCTTGGATGTTTTTTGGACGAGCTGCAAAAACCTTTGATTTTAAATAGCCTCACAGAAAAAAGTCTGGTGCAGTTGGGTCCGGGGACCTTAAAAGCCAATTTAAAGCCCCAAACAGTAAATTGAGTCGGCCATTAAACACTTCTCGCAGAACTTTTTTAGAGTTTTTAGCGGTATGTACTGTCGCTTCATCTTCTTGTATTAAGTTACTCTTTATGTTTACGCAAAAAAACTCGTTGTTGAACTAAATAATCCATGAGAAGTAAAACTAACCATTAAATTATGTGCTCAAACCTAATGATAGATACTTTATTAGAAACATGACCTTATACGAAAATCATTTTTCCTAGTTTTGTGACAGGTGCCTACTCGATTAAAAATTTGTTAACTTAAATTCCAAAGGACATAGAAGATAATAATATTAAAAAAAAACGTACTGACTTATCTCATATGGAATTTATTTCAATATCAAAATGGGTAGTCTATTATGGGGAAGCTTGTATAAAAAACGTAACAATTAAAAAAAATGTAATTAAATTTTTATCTCTGCGTTATCGGAGAAGTCACCCATTTCAATATATACTATTTATCATAAAAAATGGTACACCAAGAAGCAATAAATTAATTTTATTTAAATTTAGCATACATGTTTAGCCAATGTAATATTACATATTATAATTATTTTAGCCTTGTATCAAACCTTAAAACCTTACTTTTCTTAATAATGTGTGGTTCCGCCTCTGGAATTTATACAGTCATGTAAACGTCTTGGCATGCTAAAAATGAGATGGTCTATGTCGTCTTGAGGAATAGCATCCCAGGCCACTTGAACTTGATGCCTTAACTCAGCTAGTGTGCGTGGAAGGTTAGGTAATCTGCTTAGCCTTCTGCCTATCATGTCCCAGATCTGAAAGGCCATGGAAGAAGATTGATATCGAAAACCTCAAAAAAATCCATCGTCACTCGGGCTATATGCGGACGTGCATTATCTGGTTGAAAAAGACCATTGGGAACATTCCGAAAATATGGCACAACTACGGGTTTTACTACTTCCTGTATATAGCGAGCTGCAGTCATAGATCCATTTATAAAGACTAGTGGAGACCTGCGACCTACACTAATTGCACCCCACACCATAACTTCTACTGTTCTTGCTACGTGACGTTTAACAGAAAAAGCCAAATTTCGTCTTTCTCAGGCAGAACCTAGATTCATCTGAGAAGATTACCGAATGCCATTCTTGGTTCCAGTTAGCTCTTTGGCGGCACCATTCAAGTCTGTCTGTTCTATGCTCACGGGTCAATGGAAGCACCAAGTGGGGGCGGTAAGAATGTAGCCCAAAAGCCCTTATTCTTCGATAAACAGATGACATAGCAATCACTCTTCCAGCTACACGAAACCATTCATCACCTACGGTCCTTGTTGATTCGAAACGATTTTTAAAGGCTAGAATTAGGTACCGGTCCTGGCGTGGATTTGTATTTCTCCTTCGTCCAGAGCCACGAATTCTTTGTGTTCGGTGTTCTCGAAACCATGCTCGACAACACAACAATATTGTATGAAAACCCGATTTACACGACCGTTTATCTCCCGAAATGAAAGTCCAGCTTCACGTAGTCCCACAATACGGCCTCTTTCAAACTGGCTTAGCTGTCTAAAATTTGCACGCCTTCGTACCGGTTGCATTTTAAAATGTTTAACCAAACCAACTAACACAAATTTAACAATTTATAATAAATACTGTTGATACAAAATGAATTGATAAGAAATGGTCTATTTCAAAAAAAGACACAAAAAATACCCAAGTCATCGTTTTTTGTTCTGCTTAAAATTTTCATCAATTACACAGAGGCACTAAATAAACATTTATGCTAAATTTTAATAAAATAAATTTAGTGCTTCTTGGTGTACCATTTTTTATAATAAGTAGTATATTTAAGTGTTTACATACCCTATATAAATTTGAATATTTTAACTTATATTTACATTAAAGCCAGCCCTGTTTTAGCGAAACATAAAGTGTCTTTGTATATTTAATAATGCATGTCCGCGGCAATATCGCTTTAATGTAATCAAAAGATTTAATCGATGTTATAGAAAAAAATCAAAAACATATTGCAGAATGACAGTGATGACATTGTTTAAAATTCATTAAAGGAAGGCCAAATTTTTTTCCCTATCTTTTCAACTGGAAAAAATATCGCTAAATTTGCTTTTAAACGGGTTAAAAATTTGGTTTGTGGTTTGTTGTTATTAAGATAAGGAACACAATCGAGCAGTTGAATCACTCGGAGGTCTGAGCTATACAGGTGTGACAATTGTGATTAAATCTGTGTTAGGGTAGACAATAGATCCCAAAAATCGTTTTGTCATTTTTAACAATGAAATAAAATGATGTATCAAATGCTGGGTAACGTAATGCATACTAATTAAAATTTTAACTAAAACTTCATTTCATTAAATAGATTTGACTTACAAGAATATCAATAAGTACCCAATCATTGTTATATATGAATTTTGAGAGTCAATAAGATTATTAACTAATTAACATCATAACATCAATAAATTTATTTCGATTATTTCGGGGCTCTATATAAAGAAAAAATCTAGCAGGTTATTTTTTTAAATCATAACTGTTTATTTCAAAATACTTTACTTAGCGCCAGCTCATGAAAAATTTTTTAGAATTAACAGTTGCTTGCTTGCTTGAGTCTTGGTTCTGCTGCTTGGCAATTGCGAAAGCTCTTCCCGTTCCAGACACACGTTGTTTTCAACGTGAGGTTTCGAACTTTGTAGGTGGCACTTCTGGGTAGTCGGGTTCTGTACCCCCAGAAATTCGAACTTTTCCAAAACTTAAATTTTTTCAATCTTTCTTCTAATCGATCAAGGCACAATTAACGGTAATCCGACCAAGGATTGCTACTGGTGTTGCGTACAACCAATTTGCTGTCAGTCTGACGTCTCTCGCCGCGTGCGCCCCCAGCCCTCCGCCATTGAAAGACACTTCTTTCCCGACACTAACGCAAAAACGACAGAAATTCAAAGCCTCAACCCTCGTAGCGCTTAGCCTTAGAAGAAGGACCCTTATAATAGGCAGCGAATTTCCCTTCGATTTTCACGAGCAAAAACACGGATTTCCGCGCCACTCCGGACGCTTTCCACAAAAAAGTTGGAGCTTCCAAACACGTGACTTTACTTTGTAAAAGTCGAAACGGAAGTGAATTGACAGTTCCAAAAATTTTCATGGTTTTAAAAGTTTGGTAGGTAATGGTTTCCTTTAAGAAAATGGAGAAAAATAAGTAAACTACCTGGAGCAAAGAGAAAATATATATTCTGGATTATTTCAAAGAAAAAAAAAGACTTTTGGATAGAAAGCGGTGTCAGGCGGCCGAGGTCTATAAAGCCCTGGTAATAGAAATGAGGAAAAATGGATATGGGCCAATGTGGAAAACAAAATAAAACAAATTAAAAGGTAAGGTTCCAAATTATTTTAAAACAAACAGACAGATTTTTGCGATTTAAAATAAATCCATTTGGCCAATAAAAAGCTTTTTTTTACAGCCGAGATATTACAGAGTTAAAAAGCATTATAGCCTAAGTCGTCCATACCCAAAACATTGTTCCTATTTTGATTTATTTGTTTGTTTTTAAACACCTCACCTCCAAAAATGGTATTTCGAAAGTAAAGAAAAATCGGAAAAAGGTGTAGTTTCCATTGCCGTATGACATTTTTCCCCCTTGCAAATTTTTCTAAAAAAAATATTTCGCTGGCAAAATTGAATTTAAAAAATTATCTGTATTTCAGCTTTATGATTTTTTTTGCACGAAAACAACGGGTCCTACCATTTTTTTTTATGGAATAAAAGATCTCAAAATTCTTCAGAGTATACATAGAAAATTTTTCGGAATTTTCGGAAAGATTTTTGTTTTTTCTCATTTTTGAATTTCAAAATTTGTCAAAATTTTTTCCACTGCAAAAAATGAAAAAATCAAATGTTTTCGAAAATTCTGAAAAAAAATCTATGTTTTTCTTTGAATAAAGAAAGGGTCTTTCACTAAAATTTAAAGGGCCCGTTGTTTTCGTGTAAAAAATTTATAAAAATGAAATACAGAATTTTTTAAAATTTTAAATTTTCCAGCGAAATAATTTTCCATATAAATTTTTCAGTCCTTGTTCAAAAAATGAGAAGGTCCGGCCACTTTGGACATATATTTTTTATTCCACAAAAAAAAGCTGAAAACATGTCAAAATAGAAAAAAAATCCAAGAATGCCATCGGGAATGGAAATTACACCTTTGTTCCGATTTTTCTGTGTTTTTGAATTTTTGTTTTGCTCAAACCATTTTGGGGAGGAGGTGGTTTGTCCGTATGGCCCGTATATATATTTCCTGCTGCTTTTCCGAAATAACAGCCGAACTGCTTAAATATGCTGGTGAAAAGACTTGGAAAATACTAGCAAAAATTTACACCAGATGTCTACAAACAGGACACATCCCACAACTCTGTAATTGTGCCAACATAATACTAATCCACAAGAAGGCAGCAAAGAGGACATCAGAAGTTACAGACCAATAAGTCTACTTCCCGTAATTACACAAAATATTTACAAAGATCAGAATGCACAACATATTAGATGCTACACAATCACGAAACAAGCAGTATTTAGAAGTGGCTTCAGCACCATTGACCATATACACACCCCAAGGGAAATAATCAGCCAAACCAAAAGAATATGAACTACCACTAGCTCTAGCGTTTATAGATTTTTTGGGAAAACCCCTTTAACGTTATATATCCCAAAGCAATAATAGAAGCCTTAACAAATCAGGGGATCGACAAACCTTATATAGAAACCCTGGCAAATATATGAAGAAGCTAAAGCCAGGATTGTGATATACAAGGAAAAAACCCCTGAATTCCTCACTAGAAAGAGTACGACAAGGAGACGCAATATCTCTAAAGCATTTCACAGCAACACTAGAGGAAGTCTGCCGCAAACTAAACTGGACCACCAAAGGTCTGCATATGGATGGAGAATACCTTAGCCATCTAAGATTCGCAGACGACATAGTTCTAATTGCCAACACCCCTGCAGAACTCCAATAACAAATAAATAAAATGAATGCGGCTAGTAACGAAGTAGGTCTCAAAATGAATTTAGCAAAAACTAAAATAATGTACAACGAACTGGTAGACGAGCAAGAAATTCTAATAAATGACACAAATCTGGAATTAGTAGAAGAATACATATACCTGGGCCACCTAATACATAAATCAGGATCCCTACTACCAGAAAGAATCAAGTTAGCATGGAGTGCATATGGAAGAAATTCAGTTATATTCAAATCCAGAATGCCACTCCTAGTAAAAAAGAAAGCATTTGACCAGTGTATACTACCAGTTATGATCTATGCATGTCAGACCATGTCAGAGAAAACTCCAGGTAGCACAACGATTAATGGAATGCAATATGCTGGGAATAACGAAGAGTGACCGCAAAATAATAGAGTGGATACGACAAAGAGCCCAGGTGATAGAAGTGATCTACAGAATAAAATCTCTTAAATGGCAGTGGGCAGTGGCAAGAAGAACAGATAATAGATGGTTCACCAAAATTACCTAGACCTAGAAGAAGACCACACCTAAGATGGGACCATGATATTAGAAAACTCTAGGAACAAATTGGACCCGTATAGCCAACAATAGAAAACAATGGGTCCAGCTGAAAGACAGGTATATGGATATGTAAGGGAGGCTACACCATAATTGGAAATGGTTGAATAACGCTGCGAATGATGATAATGATGAATAAAATGCATTACCCCCCAGATAATAAAATTATCTACACCACTGAAGGCAAAACCCATTATTAATACGTATACTTCTTTCGTAGACGAATATATCTACAAGTATAAATAACATTTTCACGAATATTTTCTAACCAGCTAGATGGCTCATTTATTCTGAAACACCCTGTATGTTGTATATGTTGTACACTTTTAAACCAATAATTCAAACTTCAGTCATAATATAATTCAGAGCTTTGACTTTGTTATGAGATTGTTTCATATTTTTCTACGGACAAGTTACGCCTTTGTTATTGAACAAGGCGTACGATATAACGAACTGTTTTGTATGCAAAAAGTATCTGACAGACTTACTTTTCCTTTTCTTAAAAGAACAAAGTTATCAAAGTTTTGGGTTTGCAATTTAAATGAGGTTTAGTGACCCAATGGGTGTGGCCATTCTAAAAGCCTTTTTAAAAATAATGACTTTGAGTATTCTAGAATAGCTAAAAAACTAATTTACTTGGTAAAAGAAACAATCTTCTATAACCACTTGATGTGATTATTAAGAATTACATTTTTGCAAGAAACAGAATGCACACCAGCATGAGTATGAGTGATAGTCCAAATAATAGTATATAAAGTTCAAGGAATAGAGCTGAGGTTTGGCCCTCATCGGTGATATGGCATTTCCAAGGAAGTTTAAAGGTGTATGGAAGGCCAATGCTGTACAACAAAATTTTATTGTCCAGGCTTGCAGGGCAGCGGGGATAGGGGAATCGGCCCCGCGGAGTTTGCACAATGAATTGTAGGTAAGGTCCGGACCTACATAATTCTTTGTTACCATGTATAAAGTTGACATCCAGACTAACTATACGTTCACTGTTTTGTTTTAAATTTTTTGCTCAACATTGTTGGTTAATAAACGAAACTATTATAGAATATCTAAAATTATTGTGTATTATTGTTTCATGTTCTTAACAAGAACACTGTGATAAAAGAAGGGCAAAATAGTGTAAATGAGTTTAATCTAATAAAATAAAACGTTAAAGAAACACACTTACTTTAGATTTGTAATCAGCGCCTCTGTATGCAAAAAATTATCGAAATCGGCAAGGGTAAAAAAAAGTAAAAACTTACCATTAATTTGAACTGGTTGTTTGTGTTTTAGGGTAATACAATATTTTATAAATTTATAATTTGTATAAAAGTACAATGAAATAGTGTTACCTCATGCAGATAACATAAACAAATTTAACAAGAAGTATAGAATTTTTTACATAAGAATTTTTTTATATCGTCAGATAGTCCACCAAGGCTGAGGCTTCAATACTAACGTATCGTTAAGTGTGGTAAAGGGGAGTTTATCAACACCAGACATAAATATTTGGAGAAGGGAAAACTTCTGCGGATAGCAGATTCCAGTCTAGACACTCATCTGGGGATGATAGAACAAAGAAAGTGGAAAGTTCGGGGTTTCTTAAGTTGGACTGTAAAAGGATGCTTAAAAGTGGCACTACGTGTTGCTCTGTTGAAAGCTGTCAGAGGAATTATACTTGCCAACTCCTCAGAGCAGAAGTCGTGAAAATACCTATAAAAATGTAACATATCCCCTCCAGCCCGTAGGTGGGAAAGAGAAGGAAGCTTTTCTGTAAACGTGGTATCAATAATAAGACAAACAGATCCTTTTTGAATGAAATCAAGAATGATATGAGTTGTAGGAAATACCATTGCCCAGACATAAGAACAATATTTTAAAGATGGTCTGGTTAGAATACATACAGACTATACAGATTAGACGGATAGCAATACTTACTGGCTCAAAAGAGGAATCCAAGCTTTTTTGTGTTTGTGTCAGTTAAGGTTGTTTTCAAAAGTAACGCCAAAATCATTAATCCACTTCTTTTCGCGACACCAAACATGACTGTGTATTGGAGCATTAAGCTGAACAAGATTTTTGAAGCTCCAACTTAAGATTAGTTCATGGTCTTGTAAAAGTGATATTTGAATTGACCTGCGCTTGTTTTCCTAATGAGGGGTATTCCGGGTATGTTACCCTTGAATTTGCATGACAAAACCATATAACCTTCAGGCATTTTGCTACGGTATTGCAAGTAACAAACAATAAACACAAAATTATAGTCACAATTAAATAAACCAATAATCACTAAAATATGAAGGTTTTTATTAATTCCAAAAACTTCTGCAACCACAAAATAAAATCACACAAGGCAAAACAATCGCTTGGAAGGGTTGATGAGACAACGGCACACCGCGGGTATGGTTTCATGCACACGAAAACGGGACTCCAGCTCTGTCAAAAGATAATGTGTTGCCTACCTACAAACTGTGTGTAGGTAGGCCTCACATTACAATATTTAGGGAAATTTTGTTATTGCGCAGGATCGAGGGGGCCTCTCATGACAGTTATTTTTATAGTGGGCCGGAAACTTTTTGATCGAATACGCCATAGTATTGGGCTTCCATTAACCTTCAAACTTCCTTGGGCGTTTCTTCATTGTAATATGTTTATTTAATGCCAATAGTTACAATCTTGCGCAGGCGGACACTTTAGTTGATACAGGGAGTACCTGTAAGCGGTGAAAGTGGAGTATTATTTAGGGAAAGGCCGTCATCGATAATATACTTAAAAATGTATCAGGAGAGAAGATACTGACAAAACTATAAATAAATCCAAAAAGACGAGTGGGGGTGGGAGAGGAGTAAATGTGAAAATTTAGGGAAAAATATGTCATCAGTGATATGTCCATATGACCATTTTTAACCACCTAAATCTTTTAAGGAGTCTAAATCCAAAGCATCAGACAGTTGGACAGGTGGATACACACGCCCATAAAACGGCACTTCCTGGGCCTAACTTGTTTCTTTACACATACATTTTTTTTTAATCGGTAACCATAATTGTATTATTTTATATAAATATTTTATATCAATTTTATATTATTTATTTATTATATTATAATAAAATATTTTTGAAACTAACTTTATATATTTTTTTATATATATATTATATATATATATATATATATATTATAATAATATTATATTTATATATTATTTATATATATATATTTATATATATATATATATATATATATATATATATATATATATATATATATATATATATATATATATATATATATATATATATATATATATATATATATATATATATATATATTTATTAATAGATATTGATTTATTTTCTTTATTTGATAGTTTGATATTTTTAGTATGGATCAAAATTTGTGGGTATATTAGCAAAAGACAGGTTTAAAGCGATCTTTTGCTTTTTTACTCATGTATCTAATTTTTACAAATGTATCAAACTTTATTTTTTCATTTCTCATTGGAAATAATTTTTACGGTCCCAATAACAGGACACCTTTTAGAAATTCAAAAAAAATGCTTATTTTTTTGTAACAAAACGTTTAATTAAACATTTTACTTGGGCTCTTAATTTTGTTTTAAATTTAATTTTTATTAATATAGCGATACTTTATTTATAGAAAAGGCATCATAATTAAAAACAAACGGACTTATAATTTAAAATTAATCGAATAGTTACCGAGATACAAGAGCCCACGTATGAGAAAACGATCCGGTGAGTGGTACATTAGATCTCGTTTTACGGGCATATGTATCCATCTAGCTCTCTGCCCCTTTGGATTTAAACTCCCTAGAAGATCAATATAAGTTAAAAAGGCAGACATGTGGCTGCTGACGGCTTCTTCCTTAAATTTTTACCATCTTTACTCATGTCCGCCACCCCCTTTGTATCCACTGACGTATCCGTTTTTTGGAATCTTGTTTAGTTATCTACAGTACCTACTCACCTGACACATTTTCAAGTATATCATCGATGACGGCCTTTACACAAACAAATAAGCTACTTTTACCTCTTATAATTCGGTTCATTCAGTTTCACCAATAATTTTTTTGATGTTTGGAGCATAGTTTGATATAGCCATTTGAATACAATTATCCAAATGTTCATCTGTAAGTCGATTACGGTATTTGTTCTTCATCAACTTCATATTGGAAAAAGAATATTTACACAAATACGTTGAACTTAAAAATGCTTTAAATTTCAAGGCAACACGACATAGAACTGAATATTTGTCTTTACTTTCTAAAGCGCAGGTACATTTTGTATTTGAGACTAACGATTTTAAAGCTAAGTCATTTTGAAACGCGATCACTTCCATTTCTGTTGCAGTCTTCGCCAAAGTTCTTCATAACACAAGTTGCAAACTGTTGTATATCGATTTCCATGAAGGGTGAAACAACACATTGCGTCACTATAGTAATTTTATTGAAATCCTGAAAAAGATTAAAGTTCTCCTTTAAGAGAGACTATTTCCATATGATATTAACTATCATAGGGCTCTGATAAATTTTGAGGTATCTTTTCTGAAAGAATAGGAAAATGCTTGATGTTGCGGTTTCTTAGGTTTTGTTCCCAAAACTCAAGTTTTTTAATGTTCCAGTTCCGAAAATTTTGGTTCATTTTTCTCCCCAAACTCAAAAAAGTGTCACTAAAATGACGAAAAGGATATGAAGTGAAACATTTTTCAGCACTCGTCCTCTGCTCAACCATCGGACTTCAGAGGGGAAGGCTCTCCTTATTGACAGTGTAACGCTTGTGCCTGACCTTGTTCCCAATTTTTACCACCAATGTCATAACGTTGTTTAATTTTAGAAAATTTTCACATAATGCTTGCATATATATAATTCAATGGTAAGGGGGAAAATTGGGGGAAAAATTCCCCATCACCCTTTTTTTCACAACCCACCATAGCTGGAGCACCATCGGTTGTCAAACCTACTATTTTCGATTTTGGGAAATTTTTTTTAAATAAAATAAGTTTTTTAAAAATGAGAAAACAAATCCATTTCAGTAATATGTCCTTTTAGTTGAATAAATTTCAAAAGATGTTCTTTAATTGTTAGTCACTAAAAACCATCCTGACGAATAAGACCATCTGGAACGTGACAAACACATCTTTTGATTCATCCAGTTGCAGTGAAAAATAAACACAGTTATCTAAGTCACTTTATAGCATTTTAAAATTACAAACCTTTCTATCCTAAGTAAAATACTATTTTATTTAATTTTTTTAATAAAAGAATACATTATGTATAACCTCTATTTACTTCATACATAAATAATAGATCCTTATTTTCTTATTTAGTGTTTTTTTTTGCACGTAACTTTAACATTGTAAAATTTTCTGAAATAATAAGAAATTATGATTAAACCAATATAAAATCGGGATAAGTGAAAAATTTTCACTGTAAGTAATATCTGTTTGTATTTTTTCGATTAATTTTGGCAAAGCATTTCTTTTTCGTAGAAAATTTTCGAAAAGTACATCGTAATCTCCTAAGAAGTTGTTTACTGAATTATTCCATCCATATACAGTAAGTGCTATTTTTAAATTTTTATGGATTTTTTCAGGTTTTTTTTCTAATTATGTAAGTATGGTTATTTAAATAAATTTTTTAAATTTCTCATTTGGTAAATATCAGCTGATTGTCGAAATATCTTTTTTCCTTATACGTCAATCAATCGAAGGCTTTTTTTAAGCGACACATCCCGTTTAAAATTGGTCTCACTAAAAAAACATTTAAAAATCGTATAATTGTAAAAAAAACTGGTTTCTTTTTGGCGAATAAAAGATAAGGGGGCCGACCCAAAAAAGGTTTCCCCGGTGCTTTTTCAAATTAAACCGAAAATGTTGTATACTTGTTTCACGAGGGTTTGTACTTTCGTCAAAAATTTGTTTTCCTTTTTAACAAATTAAAAGGTCAAAAACAGACTGAAACAAATTAATGACGTCAAAAAGGTTGGTCGTTTCTTAAAATCAAAATGGCCCCCGTTCAGCACTTTTTTTAAAGCTACAATAATAATATCCTAAAATATGGGTTATGAAATTATGTCATTTTTCAAACTTGTAAAAAAAAATTTTTTTGTAAAAAAATAACGTCAGATTTTATTTTCTTTTTCCTATTTTTATTGTGTAAAATGCCTCGACGGTTTTCCCGAAGGTGAACAAAATATGATTTTAAACCTTATTGACTATTTCACAAAGGAGAAAATGCAGGAATTAACCTGTTACCACTTACTGCAGTTTTAGAGGAAGTAGATTTGTTTATTTTTGTGGTTTGTTATTGGAATACATTTAAAAAGTAATTTATGACTATTTTTTTGCATGCTGTAGAGAGTAGCTGATGCCCTGGGAGTCGGAATTACCACCCAAAAAATAAGTTCGCATGGGATCAGAAAAATAAGGATTATAAAGAAAAAACTGCAATTCAATGCTCCGTCTCTCGTGGACGCCCCTTTTATAAGATTCATGAGCACATCATTAGAAATAGAATTTACGAATGTTTGCTGCGGTTTTTTTTAAAAAAAACTTTATTTTATTAAATAAATTTAAAAAAGTATACATATTTTTGGGGAACATGTTAAAAATTTGTTTACTTGAAACAAAAAATTTAGAATTTTTGGGGGGGAAATTTAAAAGCGTCCCTATGTAGAGGATTAAAAGCACTGCAGTTTAAATGCCAAAAAGATTTATATCCAACAGAACATATTTAATAGAAAAGCCATATGTCATTGAAAAAAAAATTCGATTTTTTTAAAGGCATACATGGATAATTTTACCGCCAGTATTGCTTTAAAACCTGTGTTTTTGGACGAAACGTGGATATACAGGTTTGTAGAAAAGTTGTATTAAAATTATACAAAATGTAAAATATAAAATTTTTTTTATAATAGCAAAGGAGCGTTTAGAAATAGTTGGCAAGATGGCTCAATTAAAACTGTCAAGAAGAAAAGTTCAGAAGGCGTCAGATATATTATTTTGCATGCTGGATCAGAGACGGGTTTTTGTTTCTAATGCAAGCCTTATTTTTAAATCTGGTTCCAAATCCGGTGATTACCATGACGCCATGAACGCTGAAAATTTCGAAAAGTGGTTTTTTAAAAACAATTGCTCCCAAATTTAGAAGAGCCATCCCTCATAGTGATGGATAACGCATCCTACCACTCCAGGTTATTAGAGAAGATTTCCCCAAATCAAGTTTTCTAAGCAACTACTTCTAAGATGGCAAGATGGAAAATAGAGTATCCTGATACAGCCATGAAAATAGATTTATGGAATATAGTTAAAAAGTCTTTACCAGAAAAAAAAAAAGTGTAAGCAGTAACTTATATTTTTATTAGAATATATTACTAAAAAAATATGCTTTTTTTTTTCTTTAGACTTGACGAACTAAAAATTACAATATGGTCACCGAGTACTGAAGGGCTTCCACCTTATCATTGCCAGTTTTTAACCCATAGAAATGGTTGGGGGGGAGTGCAAGAGGTACTATGATTCAAGAATATGTTCATCAATCCAGTTACTGCCAATGCGGTTTTAAGCTTATGGAATGAAGCACTCGAAAAAGTAATGTTTTTAAATTAACCATATTGTCTTTCCTTTGATGTTTTTTTTTTCCCCCAAAGGGAACCCCTAACAAATGGACCCATTGCCGCCATACGAATAATCTTTTTTAAGCAGCCTGGGAAAGAGATCGCTATTTGGGGTTTCAGATATTCTTCTTGTTTTTTAAAAAAAATGTAAACGACCGATTCATCAAATTTTTAGTAGCGATGATGAAAGTGTTTCGAATTTTCACATCATTCATTCTTGATTTTTGTTCATTTGTGTTTCGCTGGGAGTTTTTTTGAATAAATTCGTTTATTATCTTTTTTTTTTTCCCATAATTATGTGTATTATTTATTGCTTTGTAAATAAGCCAAACGTATGGTTTTGCGGTTGCTTACTGTATTTATGAAAAAAAACCAAACACATATTAAATTATTATACGATATTTTATGAAATAACGAAAAATTGAAAAAAAGGGGAAAAACATTTTTGTATAAACAAGATGTATAAAACCACTTTGAACGCGTTTAATTATTTTGGATTTTTTTTGGCTCTCCTAAATGAACTTCATGAGCCTAATTGCACTATTTTATGAATAAACCTGACTTTGTTAAGTCGACTTAAAAGTAAAGCCAAGCTTGACTTTTGTTGGGTTCAACTTAGTTAAACTTAGTAAGTGATAATGCTGGCACCACCGCATATTATAAGTTACGGCTATGGTATTTTCTGCTTCTTTAGTGTTCAAAAATACAGTTAAACCTTATATAATACTCCTATAAATAATTTGATTAAAGAAATAAAAAAAAAGAACGTAAACTAACAAATAAAATTACCAAAACAAGAGAGAACATGCGAAAAGGAAACGTTTCTTTCTAGCAAGGTATAAGATAGCACGGTACAAGAATATTATAAAAAATAAACCAATTTATAGACCGTCTTTTTTTTTAGCCCGAAAATCGGAAAGAGTTTAAAATAACTGCAAATCGTTATATACGTGCTATATTCCAGGTATTAACTGCAAATTTTTATATTATTTTATTCCAGGTATTTCTTTCTGGTTTCTATAAGGCTTAACACTGTTGGCTTTAAAAAAAAGAAATCTTTCAAAAAAAGTTGTATTCTGATAATTACTTGTTCCATTATGCCGACAAAAAACCCCCAAAAAAAGGGGGGTTTCGATGGTCTTTCATCATGAGAAACACAAAAAAATCAACAAAATTGAGAAAGAATAACGTTAAGTGTAGATATTTTTTTTGGGTGAGATAAAGCGAATCTTGAATCCACCGATAACGCTGGTCTAATCGGGGAATTTTTTTTTTAAGCTTAGCTTTACCTTAAGAAAATTAAAAAATTTTTTTTGGGGCAATCGGATCATGATGAATTAAAAATTTTATTAGAAAACAATTCTGAACGTGCTCTAAAGAGCGCTTTGAAACTACTTGCATCAATATTGGGTTTTAATTTTTTAATTAAAAAGTGAACAGTTAAAAATTTAAAAGAATTAGCTAAAACAACCCTGTTTTCCAAGTCATGACGTCATTGATGGGTACAAACCTTCGTGAAACGAAGTATAGAAAAAACACGATAATGGGGGGAAAGTCAAAAGAGATGTCAGGAAAAAGGAGGCACTTTTTTTGGGTTTTGACATGTAAAGTCGTGTCGGGGGAAAGGGGTCTGCTGCAAAAAAATAAATCATCATGTAAAATTTTTGAAGATTATGTAATCTTGGGGAAAAATCGAATTTAATATTTATCGAGACGTCAATATTTGAGATGTATATTGGGGTTTTTTAAAACTAGAAAAAAAAAATTTTTCGTGACTGTTTTTGACGTGATGGACGTCGGTAAAGAATTCCTCGAGAATAGAGGTATGTATCTCGTAAGGTGATTCTTTTCATAGAGCAATGATGTATTCTGGGGTTCACCGAGGAGATGGTTTTTTTGAGGACCTTTTGCATTGTATCCCCGGTCATCGTGGATTTGTTTTCTAAAAAAAATCTCTGATTTTTGTCCAGAAAATTTGTCACGGATCACCATAAGTTGCGAGTAAGGTGTAAACTCCATAAGAACATTGGACTTTACCACCGAAGCCTCTGTGAAGACTCTGAGGTCTTGAAGATATTCATCATATCGACAAAAATTAAGGCCAGTTCTTTTCATTTTAGATTTTTTTTTTAAATTAAAAATCAATCCTAAATTTTACTTATCTAAACTATTTAACTTCTATATATAAATGTAAAAAAACCCAAAATTTGGGATCATATTTTTTTTTTTTATTTACAGGGCGCACTAGAAATTCATGAATATCCCCGTGGCGTGAAATTTCCCTTTTTTTTTACATTATTATTTTTTCCTTTAAACTTTAATAAGACCCATGTTTTACAAAAAAAAAAAAAAAAAAAAAAAAAAAAAAAATTATTATAATATTTTTTATATATATATATATATATATATATATATATATATATATATATATATATATATATTATATATATATATTTTATATATATATATATATATATATATATATATATATATATATATATATATATATATATATATATATATATATATTTTATATATATATATATATATATATATATATATATATATATATATATATATATATATATATATATATATTAATAATAACCTGTACATTACAAAAAAAATAGTGATTTGAAACAAACACCGAAACTGAAAATATAGCTATATTTATGTAAAGGTACCAGAATTTTATTTTAATTACTTTAAATTCTTAGTACTGTTATCGACTTAGAAAAAAATGGCCCAAGCACGAACCTACACCTAGCTCTCGATTAAAACTAGCCGAAGTCTTTGGCATACACCGGGCAACCATAACATCAATCTAACCAATGCCACAACTTCTTAACTGCGAAAAAATATCATTGCTCATTACTTCTACTTGTCTCATCACTGTATTAGCAGAAAGTTGCATAGATTTTATAGCAGACACTATTTCGTCCTTATTTCTAAAGTTGCCAAATAAGGAATCTGCAGCCTCTAAAAACGCCTGTTTTATGATTTCTCCGTCTTTATTAAGTTTCTTTTTTTGTGCAATTATCTAGGACACCCGGTAAACTTTTTTTGGGGGAGCCAAACTTACTAGTTACAAACATTTTGCTAAATTTTAAATTTCCACATCATGTCTTTTTGAAAAAACTCTGCAACAGATAGATATTGGATGCAATAGTGATCTTAGGGATCATCCATTAATCACAGGATGCTCAAAAAGGGGGGAGGGTGTTCACAAAATATATCGAAATATTACAACGGGAAGGAGGCTGTAGCAAGATATTAGGTGTATGAAGTAGAACTAAATTAGATTAAACCTGTATTTAAGTTTAATATTCTGTACTTTGTAGCAAAATAATACACGTAATTTTGGGTAGGGCGGGGGGTAGTCCAAAAATCTCACCACGTATCACCTAGGGGTTAAACAGTTAAAAAAACATCACGTTAATAACACGAACCTTGTACGGAGTTTATCACTTTTATCGTTTCGGAGTTCGGAACTCAAAAAATGGAAATTTTCTCTGGTATATCTAACCTAGTATTAGGTTTTAACGAAAGCTAAACAAAAACTTAAACAGAATTCCTACTTTAAGGGAGTTTAGTCCAAATGCAAACCGTAAATCTTGGCTGCTTTAAAATTTTCTATTAAACAAAGCATTTGCTTTTATGACGAATCTTTTCAAGTAACTGTGACTGGATGTCATTAAAATAAAAGATTCCATTATAAAAAACGAAACTAAATATATTTAAACTGTAATAAAATTAAACTAAATAATAAACTCTTTAAAAACGTAAACAGTTATTAAACATATTATTTAAAATATATATAAACAAGAACTTATAGGTGAAGTTTCATATGACGTAAGAAACCTAATTCACTAGGGCTTCGATAACTACAATGAAAACATTTTACACCTTTAGAAAGCTTGTGACGTTTGCAATGACCAATCAACTGGTCTTTTCTTTTTGCCTTAAATGGACATTCACTGCAGCCAACCCATTGAATTTCTTTTGGTTTTTGGTGTTTTACAGCATGACGATTTAAATCTGATTTCTTTATAGTCGTGTAGGAACAATTTGAGCAGGAAAAGCCCTTTGCAGCTTGATATTTGATCTGATGAAGGGAAAGTACGTGAGTATTTAGCGACGCTAGTCGATTGGTAGAAAACGAACATGTTGAACATTCAAATCCAGCCTTGGTTTTGTGGCTTAAAAAATGTTTGTCCAAGCCAAGTTTTGATTCACATTTAAACTTACATAAAAAGCATTTAAATTTGTAACGATTCTGGTTATCGCTGTGGGTATTGATGTGCCGCGTATAATGTGAACGCTTATTAGTTTGAAAGGCACATGTAGTACACTTAAATTTTTTGTTAACATGCTCATATTGGCTTATTCCTGGAGTATGATCTTTTTCATGATATCGTAGACTTCCCATTGTCTTTGCAGAATAAGAACAAAGTTTGCATTGGAAACCATTCTTTCGTTTATGAGCTAAACTATGTCTATCCAAAGAAGACTTATAAAAGCTTCCTAAATGAACAGTGTGAACATTTAAAGACAGGTATATCTTCGGACTTAATCATTGTGGTATGAATAATTTGGTGTCGTTCAAAATGAGATTTAATTCTTGTTTGATAAGTGCATTGAATGCATTGGTAAATAGTACTGGGCTTGTACTCGGGATGAATCCACTGATGAGAAAAAATTGCAGGTTTATGATTTACACTGTATGAGCAATAAAGACATTGAAATCTTGCGTTTAAGAAATGCCCTCTCATGTGAGTAACTAAATTCGATTTTTTTCAGCTTTATATGGACAATTGGCACAGTAAAACAGGTTAATTTGAAATTGATCTTGTTGTTTTTTTACGTGAACAAAAGAATTTGGTTTTTTTATGCTAGTGGTAAAACTTAAATCCTCCTCCTTTTTAATTTTAATATTAAACTTTGTGTTTTGGCTTTCATTTTTATAAAATTCAGTGGGTTGCTTCGTTTTCCTTAACATAGACCTTCCCATCATTACAACCTATAAAATTAAATTTAAAAGATTTTAATAATTTATCATATCTCTGTATATTGTAAAAAACAATAAAACTCTGATTTTTAGCTACATACAGGGCCATCGAGCTATTAGTTATGGGTCATGACATTGAATTTACAGGCGCCACTCCAGAGATGAGGGAGTTTAAAATGGTGTCTTTTTAACATGTCATATTTGATTATAAGAGTTTTTTTTTAATAAAGTTGTGGAAAATCATCCTATTACACATTATTTGTGTTTTAAAGTACCATTTTTACCAAAAGATGTATCAAAGAGAAACAGGAAAAAACTAAACTTGAAATTATGATTATACATAATAATAATAAAACCTTTTGTTTCAACAAAATGTCCAAAATATTTTTGAAAGAGGTCAAAAGTTTTTTGAAAAAGGCTGACGATGTAAAGTAATAACAAAAGTACAGTTTTAGCACTTTTTTATTATCTGTTAAATTAGGATTGGGTTAAACAACTTTTCTTAATTTTTAGGTTTGAAATAAAATTAATATTTAACTTAGAAATCGATATACTTGGCCAAGTTTGATGTCAATAGTTTCTCTGTGGGTGGTAACGCAAACGTATAATGACGATTAGAAGTACAAATTAAAAAAAGTTAATAACGATTTAAAAAAAATGTTTGATACAAGTGGTGAAATCGGAGTTTTAGGCACTGCGGCTTTATTTGACACCATATTTACCTAGTGTGCCGAAAACAAAACTTTGCAACTTGTTTTGAAAATATTGACTTTTTTCCTTTTACCTTACTCAAAAGCAACATTGGATATGTCAAAGAAAAGTCTCTACACGTAAAGATACGGAGAAAAATGGTCAAATGTTTTTATTTTTGGTATAGGTTAAATAGCAATAAAATTTTTAATACTTATTATTTTATCTTGTCAAATTGTAATAATTTCTTTACACAAGTATTCTTGTTTTTTATAAAAGACTTGGGCTACTATCGGGTGCTCACGTAGTCAGCACATTCCAGGGATAGTCCTATCTTTATTAAAAAATATTTAAAAACAATTATGAGCACACCCAAGTACTCGAAAGTGAACAACGGCAAGAAAGGTATTACCAATTTCTGTCAGGGCCTTTCTTTGTCGTCACTAAGTGTTTACTTTGACCTCCACATGCCACGCTACCACGTGTAATATAGAAAAAGGGCATTAGGGCTCCCTAAAACGTTGAAAACATTTCCACGGTATTTATAGATGGCAGGGTGAATTCCCCTTTGGTTCCATGCTAGTCAAAAACACGGTTAATTCACGCCTTTAGCAGTTTTTTTCCCAAAAAAGCTTTGTACCTTCCAAAATAAGAGTCCCTTCACATATGTTACTATGCCTTAACCCCAAGGAAGTTTAAAGGTGTATGGAAGCCCAATACTGTAGAACAAAATTGTCCAGGCGTAAGGGCAGCGGGAATCGGGGGGTTGGCCCCGCGAGTTTGCGCAATGAATAGTAGGTCAGAGCCGGATTTCCATAATTCTTTGTTACTATCTATAAAGTTGACATCATCAAATGTCAAATTCAAGCATTCACTGTTTTTTTTTATTTTTGCACAAAATTGTTGGTTATTAAAAGATATTACCATAGAATATTTAAATTTATTGTGTAATATTGGATTTTATATCATCTGATATAATATGGAAAGAATAGATGGCGCCACTTTACAGCCTTCTATTTAAATGGTCGATATTTTCGGGAGTTTTGTTTTTTACCAAAAATTTTAGTAAATAAATAAAAACACGATTTTTAAAAAATAAATTTTAAACATTGTATGATAGTTTCATGTACTTATCACCAATTTTGTGATAAAAGAAGGGCAAGATAGTGTAAATGAGTTTAATCTAATCCTAAGATTGTGGTTGTACATTAAAAAGTGAAAATTTTTATAACTGCATTTTAGGCATATACTTTTCACTAATAACAAACATTCATGAGACAGAATAACAGTGGTTAAAAATGTTTAGTAACCTTTGGTACCTAGGTATCCATTGTAACAGTAACCGTTAAATATTATGTGTCTACAGTATGTCTAGCTTAAAAAGTTGATAATGTAAGTTTAAGAAACCAAAAATCTAATTTCTTTTTAAACAAATACAGAAAAAGCAAAAAGGAACTTTAACATAAAATTGTACTTTCTTTTATTCAATTAGAGGGACCTGTATATATTAAAATTTGCCTGGTCTGCCCAGTAATTAATAATTTTGATCCTTTAAAAGAGAGAGAGAGAGAGAGAGAGAGAGAGAAATTTAAAGGTTATAGATCCTTTAAAAGAATGTACTAAATTATTAAATGAAATAAAAGTACCTAAATGTAAACCTTATTTCTTTTTAATAATCCATAGAAATACACAAACATTGTGGAAATCATCTAAAACATAGTTAAGATTGCCTTACTTTTCTCACTGCTATTTCATATGAAATTTTCATTTTCTATAATTCATAATTGATATATTATTATTTATTCGGTTACCTAACGTTACGTCTCATAAGAAGCACCTAATTTAAATATAAGAAAAACTTACCTAAAGTAAAAAATGCCGTGTCTGTTACCCTTAGATTTGCAAGATAAACCATACAACCTCTAGTCATTTTGTTACGATATTATAAGTAACAAACTATAAACACAAAATTATAGTCACAATATAATAAACACTAATCACTAAAATAAGAAGGTTTTTATCAATCCAGAAAAACTTCTGCAACCATAAAATATAATCACACAAAGCAAAACAATCGAAACTAATACGGCTCTCATAAAAGTATAATGTGTTGCCTAACTACACACTGATTTATCAGTGTGCAAGTAGGCAACACATTAAATTATTTCGTGGAATTTCGTTATTCGCAAAATCAGGGGGCCAACTCTGACAGTTTTTTCATACTGGGCTGACAATTTTTGATCGAATGGGCCATAGCATTGGGCTTCCATACACCTTTAAACTTCCTTGCTTAACCCACATACATGCATTAATGCATTAATATCAATTACAAATCCACTCCAGCCAGCATAATTGTCAACTGCCACAATGCTCATCATTACGTTTTAATATCATATTTATAAATATATATATATATATATATATATATATATATATATATATATATATATATATATAAAATAAATATATATATATATATATATATATATATATATATATATATATTTTATATATATATATATATATATATATATATATATATATATATATATATATATATTTATATATATACATATATATATATAAAATCAAATATATAAAATTTGTAAATATATAATGTTAACGGCTATATTTAATTCAATAAAAAAAAATACAGGTATAAAATATTTATCGTCTTCTAGACATACCATTTTGCCATTTTTTCTGTTCTTAAATTTATATAATCTAAAATATATAATCTAAAATCCGAGCTGAATATCTGTTAAGAGCGGATTTACATCATAAAAAGTATAGTGTTATTTTGTGACTCCCATATAAGGCTTGTTTGTTAAAATACCTGTTTGTTAAAATACCATCCTAATTACACACCATTCCTAATTAAATACTTTTACTTACCCTTTAGTGATATTTGAAACAAAATAAAGATTTTACACATTATCCTCTTTCCTGGTAAACCAAATTTTACTATTATTTATTTGCAACAGACCTTGTTATTTTAGACTAACAATAACCCGAGTTAGTGGAATGTGTATGCCGGGTGGATACAAAACGGCATGTAATTCCTGTTTTCGGACAATTTTTTTGCTGCCGATGCCGGGCGGCAACAATAAACAATCTGAAAAAGTGAAAAACGATAGTAGCCCATCCACCGGTCTGTCCGTGAGGTGATGTTGACTATCGCTTTGAATAAAAAACAAATTCTTAAGAGCAATTTTGTGACTAATTGTGGTTTTTGAGTGCCTAAATATGAACAAAATACAAAGTTCTAGTGATGTAAATTTCCGTATCCTTTTGATATTCGGGTTATACGTATTCGGAATCAAGAGAGATTCGGATTCAATATGTGAATACGTATCCATAAGAAGTCCTTATAACATAGGCAACCGTAAATATAGAGCGCGGAGTCGCGCACAGCTGATACCGGACGTCCGGTGCGGCGGGCGAATAGAGGAAAGGATACGAATTCAAACCAAAGACAGTTGCAAGTAATCAACAGGGTTAAGGTGCACGCTTCAAATTCCGCTTTATGTTACAAAAATTTCTATTTTCGCTATGCCTATCAAAATGTTTGTTCTGTTAAAAATATATAAAATAAACTAAACGGGATGAGGTAAATAATAGGTTACGGTTAAAAATATATAACAGTATACTTAATTTTATTATTTTATTAATAGTTATAAAGGCAACATAGAAACAAATATTCGTTTCAACATAGGAACAAAGAATATAAAACAACAGCTCTGCAAGTCAAATGTAAAAATATAACTTTCTGAGGTAACCTTTTTTTCCTTCCCTGCATTTTTAATTTATAAGTTTTTGAATTTTTTAAAATGGGTTACGTTAAACTCGAAAGGTAAACAATACTGTTTTTTGCTTGAAGGTCAAGTCTTATTAAAAGTAACGCGGATAAAGTTGATTCTATTTTTTTTTGTTTTATTATCTAGCATATAAAAGAAAGTTCGCGCAAACATTTACGTTTCCGTGAGGGAGTGACGAAATTATTAGCGCTTATTTTTTCGCAATTAAAAAATAAGTATTTATTTTAAAAAAATAAGTTTTTTACGTATGCCCAAAGTGCTTTAATTAAGGGCAGCGCCATCCAGGGACAAATGGAAAAATCTTTATAAGACAGCTCGTAACGATTACGGATCCGATCGCATATTCGAGCCCGCGTCGATGCCGATCAACCGGCAGTTGGAAGAATTCATCCGCTCCCGTTTCGATACCGAATACGTATTCGAATTTACGGACTGATTCCGGAATATACGGATCCGTTTAATATTCGGATTCAACGAAAATTTGGATACGTATTCTTACATCACTACAAAGTTCTAAGGGATTGGTTTTTTGAGGATGCTAAATTTGTTATCATCCTAAACATTTTAAATTATCTTGAAATCTAATTTTAGCAAAACTATAGAGCTTTTTTGTGGAAAATTTCAAAGTTAAACAAAATGTGTTGCAAAATAAGATGCAAACGTAGTAAAAAAACTAAAAAAAAACTTAATTTTTATTTCCTTTTCTAGACTTCTGTCCATGGATGAAATACTTTTTTATATATGTATAATTATCGGCAATCGGGTAAAACCTCTTTTAAGTCACCTAAGAAATTACCTATACTATTATTAAGCATTGGAGGTTAAAAATTGTTAGTGTTATAATATTTTTTTTTTGATCCTCGCCAAACATGCAAGAAGGAAAAGCGTCGCATTAGTCCAAAGTTATACTTGTATACCTACAGAGACTACCTAAAAAAAGTCAAAAGCCCTGATAAGTTGTTACATTATGATTATTCTAGTCTATTCTATTCTATTCTATTCTATTCTATTCTATTCTATCATCAAGTTATGGCTTTGGCTGCCAATCTTTTTTAATTCCAGCGCCGTATAGCCAGTCATATGATGCGATGTCGCAACATAAGCCTTCCCGGGCTTTGTCTATGGAAAATCTGGATAATCGGGCTATGTAGCCGACTAATTCTCAACGTAATCGATGAAAGGCACAATTAACGGTAGTCTAACCAAAAGCTGCTACTGTTATTGTGTACAACCAGCTTGCTGTCAGTCTGACGTCTCACACTGCGCGCGCAACCTATCCTCCGCCATAGGAAGATGACCTCGTGCACTACGTAAAATGTTACAACATTAGAAACTAGGCCTCAACCACTCACAGCGCTTAGCCCCAGAACAAAGACCCCTATATTAATTGGCGGCGAGTTCCTCTTCGATTTTCACGAGTAAAATCACTGTTTTTCGCGCCACTGCGGTCGATTCCAACGAAAAAGCTAAAGCAGCTTCCAAACGCGTGTTCACTTGATGAAAGTCAAAACGGAAGATTATTATGATTATATTTAAAAAAAGAAACAAAGTTGACAACAGTGAGTGAAATTGAACATTAGAATCAGTGGCGGAGGTAGTTTTTTTTTATGGTAGATTATGCAAACTCACAGATTTTTTGAATGAAAATACGAAAAAAGTTTTTTAAATATACGGCCGAGTGATAATCGCGTTGTTAAATTTAGCAATGGACTTAGCAATTGTTAAAAGTTAACAACGGTTTAGAATGTTTAACAAAACGTCATTGTCAGTGTTATTCAATGATTTTAGTAGGCATCCTGTCAAAATCTGACATTTTGTTAAACATTCTTAAACCGTTGTTAACTTTTAACAATTGCTGAGTCCATTGCTAAATTTAACAACGCGATCATCACTCGGCCGTTAATGTCCTAACCTTCCTAACTTGAGACACAGAGCGGCAAATTTTTATGAAAAAATCCATAATTTTACTTTATAAATAAATGGGAATAAACATAGATGCATATACAGGATGTTACAGAATGTTGTGAGAAAAATTTAGGGGTAGATTCTACATGTAAAAATATGAAAAAAAGTTCATATAAACATGGGTCCGGAAATGATTTGTTTTTACGATACGGGGTGTTTAAAGTTTTTCGCCTTTTAAAGTTTATTTCACATTTCTCGAAAACCCGTAGAGATATTAAGATAAGTTTTTCTACACGCAAATGTATTATTATAGGTCACATTTACATGTACAAAATTATTTTCTAAGGGACTTACATCAGTGGCGTTCATGCCGGTAAGTTCTTATATTTAGCGAAGAAAACTGTACGTCACTGGTTTTTCCAAAAATTAGTATTGATTTCTTAAAGCCAGTTTAATTCTGCTTAAAAAGTACCTCTTGGAGTTTGTCGTCCTGACTTACCGTTTTCGAAATAAAAATTAATTTATTAATCCGTATCCGTATAAGCTGTTTTCGCCGGAGACCTCAAATATTTCGAAGGGGCAGAAGAAATATTCGAATGCTATTTACAGCATGCAATAACGCAGAGGGAAGCCATTTATAGCACCTAATCTAAAGTTAAAATCGAATAAATTATTCCGGAACAATTAGTACAAATAAAATAATTAAATTATAAATAAAACATGAAACAGCTAAGTGGACTTTTAGTTTTATTTCGAAAACGGTAAGTCAGAACGAAAAAGTCCAAGCATAATTAAACTGTCTTTAAGAGAGCAATGCTAATATTTGGTAAAACTAGTGGCGTACAGTTTTTTTCGCTAAAAATAAGTACTTACCAGCACGAACGCCACTGATCTAAGTGCCTTAGAAAACAATTTTGTACATTTAAATGTGACCTATATTTATACATTTGCGTGTACAAAAACTAATCTTTAACGAGTTTTCGAGAAATATGAAATAAACTATAAAAGACAAAAAACTTTAATCACCCTGTATCCTAAAAACGAGCATTTCCGGACCGGTTTATATGATTTTTTTTCATATTTTTGGATGTATAATCTGCCCCAAAATTTTCCTTACAAGATTCTGTAACACCCTGTTTAGCTGACTAAAACGGCACAATTTATGAACCAAATGCACTAGACAAAAAGTTTTTAATTAAGTAAAGCATTTGCTTACCATTTATAAAATTGCAAATTTCCAACCCCAAAAAAAGACACAGTGAAAAAAAAAACGTTAAGGGTTGCAGATTTTAACCCTTTCCCAGGGTTGTACGTGGTATTTAAAGAATGAAAAATATAAACATCAATCCCTAATTTCATGCGTCTATGTTTATCTACATTAAAAAAATATATTTTTTTTAAACCTAATAGCCATTTTATTAAATGAAGTTTGGGACATATGTTTAAAGAAACTTTTTTTCGTATTTTCATCCAGGGAGTTCGGCTGTAAAATTTTTCGCAATATAAAGAAGTTTCTTTGAAAAAAAAGATCCAAAGCTTTTTGACTGCCACGTTTACCCATTCCAAAAATATAAAAAAACTATTAATATTTACGTTAGCAAAAAAATGTCTACATACCTTTTAATCTTATACATCACGTTTACATTAGGATAAAGTTTTTAATTTTAAAACTTGGTTTTCGCCTACATGTACTGAACAACTATATTGTTGCCTTAAACATGAAAATTTATTCTAAAATATTGGATCAACTAAAGAAATGTCCAATATTTTTTTAGAATTTGCTTATTGTTAACACCTGTTTCAAAGCCCTCATATGTTTTGTCGATGTATATCGCCGCCAAGGCTTTGTTAAATTTTAACAGCACTAGACAAAACAAGACGCGAATTTATTAAAAGGCCAGCTATTGCAGTATTAAGATATGGTTGAAAGAAAAAAAAAACATTTTATTTAAAAAAATAATATAGAAGAGATCAATAATTATGTTTTATCCAAATCATTAAATTTTTTAATTTGTTTTATAGCATATTGCGGATATTAATATGCAGACCCCAAACTATTTTTTAACATTCCTTTGGGGGGGGGATAAATTACTCCCCCTATCAACTTAAATAAACATTTGTGTAACTAAAACTAAAAAACGACAAAGGGACAAGGGTTTTAAAATTGCATAATATTATCGCAGAGATATTTTTTTTGACGATAGTTTATTTATGAGTAATATTAACGTATACAAAATCATTTAATAAAAATCCTCATGAATGTATTATTTTCTTTAAATAAAGGACCATAGCATAGGCAACCAAAATTACACAAAACAAACAATGCTTCTATTTACAACATTATTATTTAAATAACAACCATTACAATATCTGTCAATAATTGTCTCGAAAGTTGCCTTTCCTTCGATTTGGACCAAATTTGGTATACGGGGTTTTTTGGGGCGCTGATTATGAAAATATTTTTTTGGCAATGTTTCGTTTTCGAGATATTTATCATCAAAGTTGAAAAACAAAATAACCTCATTTTCACTATATTACCCCTTCTTTTTGTAAACAATTCTTGATTTTTACACTAAAGTGGCACACAATATTTTACAAGAACCTTTTAAAACCTTGTAGTTTTATTTATTTTACACCTTTTTTCCATTAAATTGCGAACTTTCAAGTTCAAAGCAGCAGCCATATTTGCTGATAAAAAACCCCAGTGTATACATAGTTGCGACCAGTGTATACAGGTTTGCAATTAAATGGAAAAAAGGTGTAAAATAAATATAAAAACAAGTTTTTAAAAGGTGTTTGTGAAAATTGTGTGCCAATTTAGTGTAAAAACCAAGGATTCTGGGCAAAAAGAATAAGGAATAGTGTAAATAAGGTTAGTTTAATTTTCAACTTTGATGATGACTATCTCGAAAATAAAACCTTGCGTTGCCAAAAAAATATTTTTTTAGATTCGTAATCAGCGCCCCAAAAAACCCCGTATACCAAATTTAGTTAAAATCGGAGAGAGGGCAACTTTCGAGACAATTACTCATCTTTTCAATTGGTTGCCTTAAACTGAAATACATCCCGAAAAAATATCAAGAAAAATTATAATTTTTGCAATTTAATACCAAAACGATTACCGAAAAATATTGTAACTCACTTGGGCATTAATTGGAGATATATGATCTTAACCTTGGCCTCGAATAATAATCATCCCTGTTAATACCCTTGTTGTTAAATAGTAATTAATGACACATTTTGCATGTTTACATAATCCTATTTAAAGAATATTATATAAATGGCAAAATTAATTATTTATAGGTATCGGATTTTGCGAAAAAATAATTCTTTGTCAATTTAATAAAATTTAATTTTATGAGTCCAATATTTTATGTTAAAGTTCTCATCAGAGGAGTACAATTTTCAAAATATTACAGCGGTAATTGCACTGCAAAAATCGAATATTTAATGCGGGTTTCTATTGTTACCAAACGTCAAAAAATGTCATATTCTAACAATTAACGTCATGTTATTGAGTGACAGCAGACAAAAAAGTCAATGTCAACGAAAGTTTTCAGGTCACTACGTAAAACAATTGTTTTAAATTTCCTTTCATTTTAGTGCCCTAAACTGTCAAGAATTGTTATTCACCATTTCTTTGTTCTCAATTAATTCTGATTATTTCCTTCCTATTAATTTTTAACAATCGCTATCAAGAATTTGTATGTCAAATATAAATTTTAAGTGGAAAAATTACTTAACAACTTAGATGTCAGCAGTTTTTCCAGAAAAAAATCGAAAAAATTTCATGCAAGTTTGACAAGTTGCCTTGTACAACAAACTTGATGGTTTCTATGCTGTGTTGTTATGTACCGTTACTAACAACAAAGATCACAAACGACGGTTACGAATTTGTTAATTTTTCAACTGAAACTCAAAATGAATCGGTTTGGAAATGTTTCCGAAAGTAAAATTAATGCGGCTGTTAAAAATAGTGTTGCACTAAATACTCAGAAAACTCACACATCGATCTGGAAGCAATTTATGGAATGTTGCCAAGCAAAAAATTACCAATTACTCCAGACAACAACTACAGGCGAGCTAAATTTAATCCTCAAGGACTGGACATGGAACATGAGTAAAACTAATGGGGAAGACTACAAAGAACTGTGTGTAAAAGTAATGAGAAATATCGTTGCCAAAAAACTGCAGGAAAAATATTTTCAAGAATTTAATATCGTGTTCGACCTATTCCACGACATTACCTTTAAGCCAGCTAGAGACGCTTGAAATGCGAAAAGGAGAAGTCTCCAGAAACATGAAGAAAAAAGGAAAACAAGTTCAGCTTCTTTAAATTTGGACGACTACTACAAGATGGTGTCCTTATGGGATGAGACAACCCCAACCGGGCTGCAGCGTAAATTTTACTTTATTGCAGCAGTTTAGCTTGCTTGGAGGCGCGAAGAAGCGGCTCGTTGCTTAACAGAACATTTTAAAGAAGAAAATGATAATTATGGAATCAAAACAGGTGAGATATTGCTTTTTAATTTTGCAACAAAATCTGTAAATGTTTATTGTAACTTGGCAGAAAAAACGCTTATATCAAAACAAAATATGTGCGCATACTTTTTATCTTGGCGTAAAATCTGTTTTTGCAATTTCTTAATGTCTTTTTTGCAAAACCTTGTATAAATCACGTTTTGCCATTTTTTTAGCATCCAAAATTTGCTAGCTGTACTATTTTTGTAAAAAAATATCAAAAAATCAAAAACGATATATAACCACCAAAATTCCTTTTGCTTTTCCAATAAAAAAAAGTAACATACATCTACTTTAAAATCACACTACAAAATATATTTTGACATTTAAGTCAAATTATGTATCCCTTGTTTCAGGAAGGATTTAGTATAACACAGTCTTTAGCAAAACTGCACAAGGTGGTGCAAAAAATCTGTGCGATAGCCAGTGGCTTGTTTCTAATTCAAAAAACCCTGAGTTTTGTCCGGTACGTTTGTACAAATCCCTGTTAAACAAAGGAACGTCTAAAATAACAACAAATAGATTGTTTTTGACACCAAATTCAGCCAGGCAATCCAATCGTAGCACTGGATGGTTTAAAAAAATTCCTATTGGAAGAAATGAACTGCGAACACGACAGACGTTAAAATATCTAACCATTCTATGCGATCAACTGCTGTTACTAATCTGGCAAAGGCCGGTGTATGCGAGCAGCAACTCATCAAAATCACAGGGCATTCTAAAGCTGCTTCTATCCAACCGTATCTACAAATGGACAGTCAACATCATTCAAATATCATCACTGCCTTAAGAACCGTCAAAAATAACTGTAATTTTTTATATTAATTGTAATTTAAAATGAGTTTGACGTAATTACCTTTCCTAGCTTGAAAGTTATATTGTTCTTATTAATTATTGTTCTTATTATTTTAATAAAAAACTATTGTATTAAAATAAAATGTTTATTTAACTCAGGAAATAATCTTACCAAATATCCCTCGTCCATCTAATTTTTCCTGTGGGAAAATTGGAACATTCGTTTCTAAGTAATCTGTTTTAACAAATAGCATTCGCGAAAGTGGAAAAATCCTCGTCTTCGACTCGGATTTTTAAAACCACTCTCGCTCATGCTATTGTCCGAATTTTTCCGGAAAAATTAAATGCACTAGGGATATTAACCCCGAAAATATTCAAATAAATTACAGTCGTGCATCAAAATAACCAGATATTTTTTTTCATTCAAAGTAATTTTTTTTACAAACTGCAATCGTTTGTTTTCATATTTTACAAAAATGCCTTTCTCCTGCGTAGTCGGGCTTTTTCACGAAAATATGAAAACCTACTCGTGCAATTAAAAAAACACATTTCATTCAAAAAATATTGGTAATTTTTATGCACTTGTTCAATTACCCCCGAAAATAAGCATCTTTGTTAAATCAATTTTAGTTTAAAGTAAAAGTCTTTTGACATGAAGTTCACTGGCCAGGTCGAAAGTGTTTTGAAAAACAATAACCCCCAATCCGCCAAATACATGAAATATTCACAATAAATAATGCAAGAATTTTCTTTATGGCCATAAAGCCCACGCTGCCTTAACATGATTTTTATTTTATTTCACTTCCTTTCAGGTGCATAGCAAAGCAGATCACTCACTGATTGCTCATTCGTCTTGAATTTTAAACCATATTGGCTTAGTGAAAATGTCTGCTAAAATATATGGCCAAATTTAAAAACCATGGGCGTATCCTAAAAAGAACTGAAC